>JAODAL010036088.1:0-42144 GCA_025379985.1 Phyllomedusa bahiana
TTTTTCTTTTTTTTTTCGGAGGTTTATTTTTCGTGGAGACCCAATTCTTACTGCATTAAGCCAGAGACATTGCCAGGACCTTGGGTTTTCACTGCAGGAAGTGTCCTGCGACTAAGGACGAGTCTCCTAATTCTTCTTACACTTGACTTCTATGAGCAGGATTTTATACCTGGATGTGAGGTAATGACAGATTGGAAAGGAGTCCAGAGCCTCCCACAGGACGTTTACTGAAGATATATCAAACGCTATTAGCCTTAAAGGGGTTTTGCCACAATCTCATCTCATACCTCCTGCATCCAGCTCTGTGCGCTCAGAAGGGGGCGGGTGTGATTTGTTTGAATTACAGATCATGTGACTCAGCAGAATGACATCTCCAGGCCTTTCCTCTCTCTAATTAAAGAATGGCCTGTTTATGTGTAGAACTGTGAGTAGCTACAATGTAGCTCAGGGGTAAAGCTCTTGCCTCACAGCACAAGGGTCCTCGGTTCAAATCCCTGCAGGAACCAAACCTGTGGATTTTTTTTCTCTTTATCAATGCACAGACCTCATTGAGGTTTCTTTTTTATTTATTTGCACTGTTTGACTGATTACAAAGGAGTACAGAGGAGGGAGTAGAATGACAGCACCTGGGGTCAGCAGTGAGTGTGTGTGATTACTAAGGAGTACAGAGGAGGGAGTAGAATGACAGCACCTGGGGGGTGAAAAAACTCGCTCAGCAGTGAGTGTGTGTGATTACTAAGGAGCACAGAGGACGGGAGTAGAATGACAGCACTGGGTTGAACACTCGCTCAGCAGGAGTGTGTGTGATTACTAAGGAGTACAGAGGACGGAGTAGAATGACAGCACACTGGGTTGGACACTTGCCCCAGCAGTCAGTGTGTGTGATTACTAAGGAGTACAGGGGGACAGGAGTAGAATGACAGCACCTGGGTTGAACACTTGCTCAGCAGTGGGGTGTGTGTTGATTACTAGAGGAGTACAGAGGACAGGAGTAGAATGACAGCACCTGGGGCTGAATACTCGCTCAGCATGAGTGTATGTGATTACTAAGGAGTACAGAGGACAGGAGTTTGAATGACAGCACCTGGGGCCTGAATACTCGCTCAGCAGTGAGTGTATGTTTATTACTGAGGAGTACAGAGGGGCAGGAGTAGAATGACAGCACTGGGGTGAATACTCGCTCAGCAGTGAGGTTGTGATTTCTAAGGAGTACAGGGGGACAGGAGTAGGAATGGACAGCACCTGGGGTTGAACACTCGCTCAGCAGTGAGTGTGTGTGATTACTAAGGAGTTACAGAGGGCGGGAGTTTGAATGACAGCACCCGGGGCTGAAAACTCGCTCAGCAGGGGAGTGTGTGTGATTATAAGGAGTACAGAGTACAGAGTAGAATGACAGCACCCGGGGTTGGACACTCGCTCAGCAGTGAGTGTGTGTGATTACTAAGGAGTACAGGGACGGGATAGGGAAAGACAGCACCTGGGGTTGAACACTCGCTCAGCAGTGAGTGTGTGTGATTACTAAGGAGTACAGAGGACGGGAGTAGAATGACAGCACCTGGGGTTGGACACTTGCTCAGCAGTCAGTGTGTGTGATTACTGAGGAGTACAGAGGACAGGAGTAGAATGACAGCCCCTGGGGCTGAACACTCGCTCAGCAGTTCTTGTTTGTGATTACTAAGGAGGACATAGGACAGGAGTAGAATGACAGCACCTGGGGTTGAACACTTACTCAGCAGTGAGTGTGTATGATTTAAGGAGTACAGAGGACAGGAGTAGAATGACAGCACCCGGGGCTGAATACTCGCTCAGCAGTGAGTGTGTGTGATTACTAAGGAGTACAGAGGACGGGAGTAGAATGACAGCACCTGGGGTTGAATACTCGCTCAGCAGTGAGGGGTTGTGATTACTAAGGAGTACAGGGACGGAGTAGAATGACAGCACCCGGGTTGGACTCTCGCTCAGCAGTGAGTGTGTGTGATTACTAAGGAGCACAGAGGACAGGAGTAGAATGACAGCACCTGGGGTTGAACACTTGCTCAGCAGTGAGTGTGTGTGATTACTAAGGAGTAAAGTGGACGGGAGTAGAATGACAGCACCTGGGGTTGGACACTCGCTCAGCAGTGAGTGTGTGTGATAACTATGGAGTACAGAGGACGGGAGTAGAATGACAGCAGCTGGGGTGAACACTCGCTCAGCAGTGAGTGTGTGTGATTACTATGGAGTACAGAGAAGGGGAGTAGAATGACAGCACCTGGGGTTGAGGAAGCTCTGTGCGCCTGTGAAACGCGTTGTCTTATGTACATTGTGTGTGACCTGAGGAAGCTCTGTGCGTCTGTGAAACGCGTTGTCTTACATTGTGTGTGACCTGAGGAAGCTCTGTGCGCCTGTGAAACGCGTTGTCTTACATTGTATGTGACCTGAGGAAGCTCTGTGCGCCTGTGAAACGCGTTGTCTTATGTACATTGTATGTGACCTGAGGAAGCTCTGTGCGCCTGTGAAACGCGTCTTCTTACATTGTATGTGACCTGAGGAAGCTCTGTGCGTCTGTGAAACGCGTTGTCTTACATTCTATGTGACCTGAGGAAGCTCTGTGCGCCTGTGAAACGCGTTGTCTTACATTGTGTGACCTGAGGAAACTCTGCGCCTGTGAAAAGCGTTGTCTTACATTGTGTTTTACCTGAGGAAGCTCTGTGCGCCTGTGAAACACGTTGTCTTACATTGTGTGACCTGAGGAAGCTCTGTGCGCCTGTGAAACGCGTTGTCTTACATTGTATGTGACCTGAGGAAGCTCTGTGCGCCTGTGAAACGCGTTGTCTTACATTGTGTGTGACCTGAGGAAGCTCTGTGCGCCTGTGAAACGCGTTGTCTTACATTGTATGTGACCTGAGGAAGCTCTGTGCCCCTGTGAAACACGTTGTCTTACATTGTGTGTGACCTGAGGAAGCTCTGTGCGTCTGTGAAACGCGTTGTCTTACATTGTGTGTGATCTGAGGAAGCTCTGTGCGTCTGTGAAATGCGTTGTCTTACATTGTGGGGCCTGAGGAAGCTCTGTGCGTCTGTGAAACGCGTTGTCTTACATTGTGTGTGACCTGAGGAAGCTCTGTGCGCCTGTGAAACGCGTTGTCTTACATTGTGTGTGACCTGAGGAAGCTCTGTGCGCCTGTGAAACGCGTTGTCTTACATTGTGTGACCTGAGGAAGCTCTGTGCGCCTGTGAAACACGTTGTCTTACATTGTGTGACCTGAGGAAGCTCTGTGCGCCTGTGAAACTCGTTGTCTTACATTGTATGTGACCTGAGGAAGCTCTGTGCTACTGTGAAACGCGTCTTCTTACATTGTGTGACCTGAGGAAGCTCTGTGCACCTGTGAAACGCGTTGTCTTACATTGTGTGTTACCTGAGGAAGCTCTGTGCGCCTGTGAAACGCGTTCTCTTACATTGTGTGTGACCTGAGGAAGCTCTGTGCGCCTGTGAAACGCGTTGTCTTACATTGTGTGTGACCTGAGGAAGCTCTGTGCGCCTGTGAAACGCGTTGTCTTACATTGTATGTGACCTGAGGAAGCTCTGTGCGCCTGTGAAACGCGTTGTCTTACATTGTGTGTGACCTGAGGAAGCTCTGTGCGTCTGTGAAACGCGTTGTCTTACATTGTGTGTGACCTGAGGAAGCTCTGTGCGCCTGTGAAACGCGTTGTCTTACATTGTATGTGACCTGAGGAAGCTCTGTGCGCCTGTGAAACGCGTTGTCTTACATTGTGTGTGACCTGAGGAAGCTCTGTGCGTCTGTGAAACGCGTCTTCTTACATTGTGTGTGACCTGAGGAAGCTCTGTGCGTCTGTGAAACAAGTTGTCTTACATTGTGTGTGACCTGAGGAAGCTCTGTGCGCCTGTGAAACGCGTTGTCTTACATTGTGTGACCTGAGGAAGCTCTGTGCGCCTGTGAAACGCGTTCTCTTACATTGTGTGTGACCTGAGGAAGCTCTGTGCGCCTGTGAAACGCGTCTTCTTACATTGTGTGTGACCTGAGGAAGCTCTGTGCGTCTGTGAAACGCGTTGTCTTACATTGTGTGTGACCTGAGGAAGCTCTGTGCGCCTGTGAAACGCGTTGTCTTACATTGTGTGACCTGAGGAAGCTCTGTGCGTCTGTGAAACACGTTGTCTTACATTGTGTGTGACCTGAGGAAGCTCTGTGCGCCTGTGAAACGCGTTGTCTTACATTGTGTGTGACCTGAGGAAGCTCTGTGCGCCTGTGAAACGCGTCTTCTTACATTGTGTGTGACCTGAGGAAGCTCTGTGCGTCTGTGAAACATGTTGTCTTACATTGTGTGTGACCTGAGGAAGCTCTGTGCGCCTGTGAAACGCGTTGTCTTACATTGTGTGACCTGAGGAAGCTCTGTGCGCCTGTGAAACTCGTTCTCTTACTTTGTGTGTGACCTGAGGAAGCTCTGTGCCCCTGTGAATCGCGTTGTCTTACATTGTGTGTGACCTGAGGAAGCTCTGTGCGCCTGTGAAACGCGTTGTCTTACATTGTGTGTGACCTGAGGAAGCTCTGTGCGTCTGTGAAACGCGTTGTCTTACATTGTATGAGACCTGAGGAAGCTCTGTGCGTCTGTGAAACGCGTTGTCTTACATTGTGTGTGACCTGAGGAAGCTCTGTGCGTCTGTGAAACGCGTTGTCTTACATTGTATGTGACCTGAGGAAGCTCTGTGCGCCTGTGAAACGCGTTGTCTTATGTACATTGTGTGTGACCTGAGGAAGCTCTGTGCGTCTGTGAAACACGTCTTACATTCTATGTGACCTGAGGAAGCTCTGTGCGCCTGTGAAACGAGTTGTCTTAATGTAATTGTATGAGGACCTGAGGAAGCTCGTGCGCCTGTGAAACGCGTTGTCTTACATTGTGTGTGACCTGGGGAAGCTCTGTGCGCCTGTAAAAACCGTTGTCTTACATTGGGTGTGTGACCTGGGGAAGCTCTGTGCGCCTGTGAAACGTGTTGTCTTACATTGTTGTGACCTGAGGTAGCTCTGTGCGTCTGTGAAACTTGTTGTCTTACATTCTTTGTGACCTGAGGAAGCTCTGTGCGCCTGTGATACTCGTGGTCTTATGTACATTGTATGAGACCTGAGGAAGCTCTGTGCGCCTGTGAAACGCGTTGTCTTATATTGTGTGTGACCTGAGGAAGCTCTGTGCGTCTGTGAAACGCGTTGTCTTACATTGTGTGTGACCTGAGGAAGCTCTGTGCCCTGTGAAACGCGTTGTCTTACATTGAAATGTGACCTAGGAAGCTCTGTGCGCCTGTAAAAACCGGTTGTCTTACAACATTGTGTGTGACCTGAGGACGCTCTGTGCGCCTGTGAAACGCGTTGTCTTACATTGTGTGTGACCTGAGGAAGCTCTGTGCGTCTGTGAAACGCGTTGTCTTACATTGTTATGAAAGTAAAAATGGCGGACCCGGCGCACGTGGAATATAAAATAACTGTAGCCGTGGTAATGGTTTAGTAGAAAAAAGTGTCTTTATTCTTAAAAATGTAGGGGTATATGACCCTCACACTATTAAAAACAGAGGACGCTAAAACCCAACGCGTTTCCTGCCGTATACCGGCACTTTCTCAAGGTAATACTGTAATGAAGACTACGGGTGGTATTTATATGTATGTTATTTTTTGTATAGGCTGACTGGAAATTCAATCAACGTATTGTTAGATGAGCCGTGAATCAGGTTAATCATTGACAGGCTACCGATGGTGAAGAGATAGATGTGTCGGTATATGAATGGAGCAGCGGTACATCAATCAACATTTTGGGTATTGGTTTCCACAACCGGAGACCTCCGTGGAAAACCCTCCTCCGGCTGAAGAGATGTTGTTTTACATATATTTTATGCATACATTTTTTATATAAAGTATACATGTTTAACAAAATATATACCTGACAATAAAAACATGTTAATAACACATGATATTCGTGGTATGGGTAATTAGAAGTAAAAGATAAAAATAAAAATACATTTTCTTTACTCTATGCTTGTTTGAACATTGTATATATTTTTTGAATAAAGCTATTGATTAATCTTTTATTATGTATTAGTTCTTGTCTGCGAACTGCTAAAAACCTAGTGGGGGATAAAAAATGGGATAAAAAACCTTGATTCATGAATATAAACTTTACTATTCTCTATACAAATGAATTTGCTGACGGGTATTCTGAGCCAGCCAAATCAGGGGAGGGAGCTACCTCCTTTTCGATAGTATCTAACTACATATTCACTGTATTTGGTGAAGAAAACTAATTAAGAATTGTTAAAAGCCCAATCAAATAGGGCGGTTGTTATGAATTGGCCAATGGTAAAGAGAGCTACTCTCTATGAGAATTAACTTTGGGAAAAATTGAAGGCGCTTTTGGGGTTTTGAAGTATTTAGCCAATCAGAGAAGAGCGTGTATTTCGGACTGGCCAATAGCAGAAGGAGCTACTCCCTATGTAAAATAACATGGGGAAATAAACGGGGCGCTTTTAGATTGACAGGCTGGATAACCAATGAGAATGAATCGGGTTTTGGGAACTGACCAATGATAGGGAGAGCTACTCTCTATGTACAATAACATGGAAAAATGAGCAGGGGCTCGTCAAGTGACAGACTGAATAACCAATTAGAATGTAGCAAGTTCTAAACCTTAGCCAATATAGAGAGAGCTACTCTCAAATGGACAAAGCATGAAAAATACACCAAGCGTTCTTCTAATAACATATTGACTTATCGATCAAATGTGTGACAGGTTTCGAATGACCAATAGTAAATAAAGCTACTTCTATGGGTAAAAGTGATCACACGTTAGAGGGTTTGGGGAGCTGAGTGGATCTCTCCGAACCCTTTCAAAATTTGGGGCCTTGCCATGGGGGAGTTAGTTTTTAAATCACAACTTGTTCTGGCTCGATGTATAATGCTTTTTTAATGATATATGAAATGAATGGACTCTCCAATTTTGAGTATATATGGGGGGTTTCAACGTATAAGTTCCATCATATAAATTAGACCTCTAGGTTGCAAAGCCCTTCAATCTGTAGATCCAAAACATTTCCCTTTTTTTTGCAATGTATGGAATCTATTTTGGGGTTTTATCGGAATGGGTCTACGGGATTGATTGTGAATCATTAAAATTCCTGCTGGTGTACTAATTTGCAGTGGAGAGCCACCGCTTGCTTTATGTCCCCCTTCTTGACACAGGAAACCGGTGGCCTTTAAACCCCTTATATGAAGCGCACAGGTGGTTCTGCCGACATATTGGAGGCGACAAGAGCATTCTATTACATAGATTATAAAAGAGCTTTTGCATGTGAGATTGAATTTTATAGGATAAGTAATGTTAGTTACAGTGGAGGTTACATTTGATGTGGTGCAGATTGTTTTGCAGCACAAGCAGCTGGAGTATTACATGCAGAACTACCTGTTGTGGTGGAGATGATGTTAGTTTCTCGGGTTGATTTCTGACTCGGCTGGGGGCTAGAAATATTTTTAATATTAGGAGCCCTCCTAAAAATCAAGTTAGGTCTTTCTGGGATTGATGGACCCAGAAATGGATCTTTCTTCAATAAGTACCAGTATTTATTGAGAATTTGTTTGATTTTTGGATGAGTAGAATTGAATTGAGTGATGAAAGAATGTTGGATTTTCGAGTCCAAAAGGGATTTGGAAGTTTTGGACTTGATTTTGTTTTTATCTGAATCTTTCTTCTCAAGCAGTTTTTTCTGTGACAAATTTGGAAGTTTTATCTATGGCATCCTTGAGGATAGTCCTCGGATAATTTTTTTCTTTGAACCTGCTTTCCAAAAATTTTGCTTGATCCAAAAAATCTACCTCCTCAGTACAGTTTTTTCGAACTCTTTTAAATTGCCCGTATGGGATATTAATTAACCAGGGTCTATGGTGCGCACTGTCAAAGTGAATGTATGTGTTCGCATCCACTTTTTGAAGTGTGGGGAAGTAAAAAATCTGTCGTCTTTAAGTGTGATGTTGAGATCCAAAAAAAACTATAATTGTGGATTATGTTCTGGCAGTAAAACTGAGGTTCCAAGTATTGTTTATTAAGAGAATCTAATAAATTTTGGGATTAAAATGGGGGGGTTCCTGATCATATAAAAAAACAGATCATCAATAAATCTTTTGTAAAGGTGATATATTGCATGAATTGGATTGATAAATATACTCGTCCTAAAAAGGCCCCCATAAAGATATTAGCGAAGGAAGGTGCCATTCTGGTCCCCATAGCAGTGCCTTTGATCTGTTTATAGATAGTGTCATTAATTTTAAAGTAGTTGTTCTGGAGGATGAACTTCAGGCTTTCTACTAGGAAGGCTTTTTTTTCCTTTGAAAATTTTGTGTTATTTTCCAGTATATTACCAACACAGTGTAATCCTAAATCATGTGGAATATTCGAGTATAATGTGGTGACATCTGCTGTAATTAAAATATATGCAGGATTAGGGGGTAAATCTGTGAGAAATTGAATTAAGTGACCGGAATCCCTGAGATGGCTTTTTAGCTTAGTGACTTGGGGTTGCAAGTGAAGGTCTATGAAGTGTGATAGTTGACTTGTGCTAGAATTGATCCCTGATATAATTGGGCGACCTGGAGGATTTTTTTAGTTTTTTGTGTATTTTTTGGAAGAAGTAGAAAAATGTATATTAGGTTCTGGAATGTAAAATGAATTGCTTTTCTTTTTTGGTAATAATGTACAGGCTAATGCTTGATTCAGATGATCAAGTAGTGCATTTTGGACTTCCTGGAAGGGATCTTGTGAAGTGGTGTTATAATAGGTATGATCGCTTAGAATTTTCAATGCTTCCGTCTGATACTGGTCATAATCCATAATTACTGTCCCGCCCCCTTTGTCGGCTGGGCGTATTACAAAAATCGTAGTTGTCCTTTAAATTCTTGATTGCTTTTTGTTCCTGTTTGTGAGGTTAGACTTCTTATTTGTCGAGTTTAAAAAGTTGGAGTTCATCAGATACTAAGTCCAAAAAGTTTTAATATAATGTCCTGGGGCTGGGTTGGATAGAATTTAGATTTCATGGGGATCTCAATTTTTCCTTCTTCTTCTGTTGTCGTGATGGTGCAGTCCTCGGGGTGAGGGTGCATGGAAAAATGCCTCGTTAGTGTCAGTTTGCGTACTAGATGGTGTAGGTCTAGAAATAGATCAAAATGGTTGATTCCGTTGTTGGTAGGACAGAAAAACAGACCTTTAGTTAATATACTGATCTCGTGTGGATCTAGATTGTATTTGGATAAATTGAATATACCTGATTTTTGTAGTTCTGATGCTGAAGTAGTGTTTGTATTTTGAATTTCTAGGTCAGGGACAGGGACCTTTCTTTTTTTCCTGCTGGTCCCCATCTAGTACGCAAACTGACACTAACGAGGCATTTTTCCATGCACCCTCACCCCGAGGACTGCACCATCACGACCACAGAAGAAGAAGGAAAAATTGAGATCCCCATGAAATCTAAATTCTATCCAACCCAGTCCCAGGGACATTATATTAAAACTTTTCTGGACTTAGTATCAGATGAACTCCAACTTATTACTCCGACAAATAAGAAGTCTAACCTCACCAAACAGGAACAAAAAGCAATCAAGAAATTAAAGGACAACTACGATATAGTAATACGCCCAGCCGACAAAGGGGGCGGGACAGTAATTATGGATTATGACCAGTACCAAATGGAAGCATCGAAAATTCTAAGTGATCATACCTATTATAACACCACTTCACAAGATCCCTTCCAGGAAGTCCAAAATGCACTACTTGATCATCTGAATCAAGCATTAGCCGGCAACATTATTACCAAAAAAGAAAAGCAATTCATATACATTCCAGAACCTAATATACCATTTTTCTACTTCCTTCCCAAAAATACCAAAAAAAACCCAAAAAATCCTCCAGGGCCCCAATTTTATCAGGATCAATTCTAGCACAATCAACTACACATTTCATAGACCTTCACTTGCAACCCCAAGTCACTAAGCTAAAAAGCCATCTCAGGGATTCCGGTCACTTAATTCAATTTCTCACCGAATTACCCCCCAATCCAACCTATATCTTAATTACAGCAGATGTCACCTCATTATACTCGAATATTCCACATGACCTAGGATTACACTGTGTTGGTAATATACTGGAAAATAACACAAAATTTTCAAAGAAAAAAAAGCCTTTCCCATAGAAAGCCTGAATTCATCCCCCAGAATAACTACTTTAAACATAAAAGACACATCTATCATCAGATCAAAGGCACTGATATGGGAACCAGAAGGGACCTTCCTTCGCTAATATCTTTTTGGGGGCCTTTGAGGACGAGTTAAAATTTATCAATCCCAATTCATGCAATATATCACCTTTTAACAAAAGATTTATTGATGATCTGTTTTCATATGATCAGGACCCGCCCATATAATCCCAAAATTTATAGATTCTCTTAAAACAATACTTGGAACCTCAGTTTTACTGCAGAACATAATCCACTACTATAGTTTTTTTGGATCTCAACATCACACTTTAAAGACACAGAAATTTTTTACTTCCCACACTTCAAAAAAAGTGGATGCAACACATACATTCATTTTGACAGCGCCACCACAGGCCCTGGTTTAAATTAAAAATCCCATACAGGCAATTTAAAAGAGTTTCGAAAAAACTGTACTGAGGGGGTAGATTTTTTGGATCAAGCAAAATTTTTGGAAGCAGGGTTTTAAAAAAAAAAATTATCCGAGGGCTATCCTCAAGGATGCCATAGATAAAACTTCCCAAAATGTCACAGAAAGACTGCTTTGAGCAAGAAAGATTCAGATAAAAACAAAATCAAGTCCAAAACTTCCAAATCCCTTTTGGACTCGAAAAATCCCAAAATTCTTTCATCAAATCAATTTAATTCTACTCATCCAAAAATCAAACAAATTCTCAACAAATACTGGTACTTATGAAGAAAGATCCATTTCTGGTCCATCAATCCCAGAAAAGACCTAACTTTGATTTTTAGGAAAGGGGTCCTAATATTAAAAATATACTAGCCCCCAGCCAGTCAGAAATCAACCCCGAGAAACTAACATCATCTCCACCACAACAGGTATTCCCCATGTAATACTCCCCGCTGCTTGTCTGCAAACAACTGCAACACATCAAATATAACCACCACTGTAACTAACATTACCTATGCAATAAAATTCAGTCTTACATGCAAAAGCCTTTTATAATTTATGTAATAGAATGCTCTTGCCGCCTCCAATACGTGGGCAGAACCACCTGTGCGCTTCATAAAGGTTAAACGTCCACCGTGCTTGTGTTAAAAGGGGGACATAAAGCAAAGGGGTGGCTCCCACTGCAAACTAGTACACCAGCAGAAATTTAATGACCTCAAAATCACTCCTGTAGACACCATTCCGATAAACCATACAAATAGATTCCATACATTGCAATATGAAAAAGGGAAATGTTTTGATTCTACAGATTGAAGACTCTGAACCTAGAGGTTTTAAATGATATGATGGAACTTATACGTTGAAAACCGCCATATATACTCAAAAACTTGGAGAGTCCATTCATTTCATATATCATTAGAAAGATTAGTACCATCGAGACCAGAACAAGTTGGGATAATAAACTAACTCCCCATGGCAGATCCTCAAAATATGACGGTTTCGGATAGATCCCACTCAGCTAAAGCCTTCTATACGTGATGTATCACTTGGTACTCCCATAGAAAGTAGCTTATATTTACTATTGGTCACTTCGAACCTGTCACACTTAGATCGATAAGTCAATATGTTATTAGAGATCGCTTGGGTGTTTATGTTTCATGCTATTGTATAGAAGAGTAGCTCTCTTCTTACTTATTGGCTGAGTTTAGAACTTGACTACAATCTAATTGTTATTCGAGTCTGTCACTTGACGAGCCACTGCTCATTTTTTCATGTTATTGTCATAGAGAGTAGCATCCTCCTATCATTGGTAGTTCCAAAACCCGATTCATTCTCATTGGTTATATCCAGCCTGTTCAATCTAAACGGCTCCCGTTTATTCCCCAATGTTTATTTCCCCGCGTTCTCTTACATTGTGTGTGACCTGGGAAGCTCTGTGCGCCTGATGAAACGCGTTGTCTTACTTTGTATGTGACCTGAGGAAGCTCTGTGCGCCTGTGTAAACGCTGTTTTGTCTTACTTTGTATGTGACACTGAGGAAGCTCTGTGCGCCTGTGAAACGCATTGTATATTACATTGTATGAAGACCTGAGGAAGCTCTGTGAGCCTGTGAAAACGTCGTTGTCTTACAGTGTATGAGACCTGAGAAGCTCTGTGCGCCTGTGAAAAGCATTGTATTACATGGTATTGAACTGAGGATGCTCTGGTGCGGTTGTGAAACCGTTGTCTTAACCCATTTTTTTGGGTTGTTTGTGACCTGAGAGCTCTGTGCGTCTGTGAAACGCATGTCTTTACATTGTATGACCTGAGGAAGCTCTGTGCCCGCTGTGAAACACGTTGTCTTACATTGTGTGTGGACATGAGGAAGCTCTGTGCGCCTGTGAAACACGTGTGTCTTACATTCGTATGAGACCTGAGGATGCTCGTGCGTCTGTGGAAAACACATTGTCTTAATTTGTGTGTGACTGAGGAAGCTCTGTGCGCCTGTAAACGCGTTGACTTACATTGTGTGTGACCTGAGGAAGCTCTGTGCGCTGTGAAACCGCGTTGTCTTACATTGTGTGTGACCTGAGGAAGCTCTGTGGCTCGTCTGTGAAACGCATTGTCTAACATTGTATGAGACATGAGGGTTGCTCTGTGCGTCTGTGAAACGCGTTGTCTTACATTGTATGTGACTGAGGAAAGCTCTGTGCGCCTGTGAAACGCGTTTGTCGTACATTGTATGTGACCTGAGAAGCGCTGTGCGCTTGTGAAACGCCAGTTGTCTTTACATGTATGTGACTGTGGAGCTCTGTGCGCCTGTGAACGCGTCTTCTCTACATTGTATGTGAACCTGTGGAAGCTAGTGAGTCTGTGAAACGCGTTGTCTTACATTGTATGAGACCTTGAGGAAGCTCTGTGCGCCTGTGAAACGCGTTTCTCTTACATTGTGTGTGACTGAGGAAGCTCTGTGAGTCTGTGAACGCCGTTGTTTCCCTTTCATTGTATGTGACCTGAGGAAGCTCTGTGCGTCGGTTGAAAAACACGTTGTCTTACATTGTGTGTGAACCTGTGAGGTAAAGCTCTGTGCGCCTGGAAACAGCGTTGTTTCTTACATTGTATGTGACATGAGAAGCTCTGTGCGTCTGTGAAACACGTTTGTCTTACATTTGTGTGTGGACCTGAGGAAGCTCTGTGCTCCCTGTGAAAAACGCGTTGTCTTACATTGTGTGTGACCTGAGGAAGCTCTGTGCGCCTGAGAACAACGCGTTTGTCTTACATTGTGTGTGAACTGAGGAAGCTATGTGCGTCTGGAAACGCGTTGTCTTTACATTGTATGGTGACCTGAGGAAGTCTGTGCGCCTGTGAAACAAGTTGTCTTACATTGTGTGTGAACCTGAGGAAGCTTAACTGTGAGTCTGTGTGAAACTGCGTTTGTCTTACATTGTGTGTGAACCTGAGGAAGCTCTGTGCGCCTGTCTAAACGCGTGTCTTAATTTGTGTGACCTGAGAGCTCTGTGCACGCTGTGAAAACATGTTGTCTTACATATTGTGAGACTGAGGAAGCTACTGTGCGCCTGTGGAAACACGATTGTCTTACATTGTGTGACCTGAGAAGCTCTGTGCGCCTGTGATGATACGCGTTGTTTACCATTGTATGTGACCTAGAGGAAGCTCTGTGCGCCTGTGAACGCGTTGTCTTACATTGTATGAGACCTGAGGAAGTCTGTGGTCTGTGACAACGCGTTGTCTTACATTGTGTGACCTGAGGAAGCTCTGTGCGCCTGTGAAACGCGTTGTCTTAATTGTATGTGACTGAGGAAGCTCTGTGCACCTGTGGAAAAAAAGCGTTGTCCCTTACATTGTGTGTTACCTGACGGAGAGCTCTGTGCGCATGTTGAAAGCATTTGTCTTACAATTGTGTTACCTGAGGAAGTATGGGCGCCTGTGAAACGCGTTGTCTTACATTGTGTGTTACCCTGGGAAGCTCCTGTGCGCCATGTGAAACGCAGTTGTCTTCATTGTTGTGGAACCTGAGGAAAGCTCTGATGCGCGCTGTTGAAACGACGTTGTCTTACATTGTGTTGTGACCTGTGGAAAGCTCTGTGCGCCCTGTGAAAACGCTCGTTTTGTCTTACATTGTATGTGACCTGAGGAAGCTCTGTGCGCTGTGTAAACGAGTTGCTCTACATTGATGTGTGACCTGAGAAGTCTGTGCGTTGTGAAACGCGTTGTCTTACATTGTATGTGACCATGAGGAAGCTCTGTGCGCCGTTGAACGCGTTGTCTTACTTGTGTTGTGACTCCTGAGAAGCTCTGTGACGCCTGTGTGAAAACGCGTGTCTATACATTGTGTGGACCTGAGGAAAGCTCTGTGCGTCTGTGAAACGCATTTCTTACATGTGTGTGACCTGAGGAGCTCTGTTCGCCTGGTTGATGAAACGCGTTGTCTTACATTGTGTGTGACTTGAGGAAGCTCTGTGCGTCTTGTGAAACCGTTGTCTTACATTGTGTTGTGCATGAGGATAGCTCTGTGCGCCTGTGTGAAACGCTCGTAAAAAAAACCTCGGCCAGCACAACAAAAACAAACAAAAACAAAAAAAAAAAAAAATAGACATTGTGTGTGACCTGAGAAGCTCTGTGCGGCTTGTGAATCGCGTTGTCTTCATGTACATTGTATGTGACCTGAGGAAGCTCCTGTGCGCCTGTGAACACGCGTTGTCTTACATTGTGTTTGTGACCTGAGGAAGCTAGTGCGCTGTGAAATCACAGTTGTCCTACATTGTGTGTGACCTGAGGAAGCTTGTGCGCCTGTGAACGCGGTTGTCTTATGTACAGTGTATGGTGATATGTGGGAAGCTCTGTGAGCCTGTGAAAACTGCGTCTTCTTCATTGTATGTGACCTGAGGAAGCTCTGTGCGCACTGTGAAACGCGTTGTCTTACATTGTTATGTGACTGAGGTAGCTCTGTGCGTCTGTGAAACGCGTTGTCTTACATTGTATGTGACTGAGGGAAGCTCTGTGCGCCGTGAAACGAGTTGTCTTATGTTACATTGTTTGTGACCTGAGGAGACTCTGTGCGCCTGTGAAACGCGTCTTCTTACATTGTATGTGACCTGAGGAAAGCTCTGTGCGCCTGGGTGAAACGCGTTGTCGTACATTGTATGTGGACCTGAGGAAGCTCTGTGCGTCTGTTGAAACGCGTTTGTTGTCTTACATTGTATGTTGACTGAGGAAGCTATGTGAGCTGGAAACGCGTTTCTGTACATTGTATGTGACTGAGGAAGCTTGTGCGCCTGTGAAACGCGTTTGTCTTACTTGTGTGTGACTGAGGAAGCTCTGTGAGCATGTGAAACGCGTCTTCTTTCATTGTATGGACCTAAGGAAGCTCTGTGTGCCTGTGAAACGCGTTGTCTTAATTTGTGTGACATGAGGAAGCTCTGTGCGCCTGTGAAACGCTTTCTTACATTGTGTTGATTTAGGAAGCTCTGTCGTTTTGAAACGCATTTTCTTATGTACATTTATGGACCGAGGAAGCTCTGTGCGCTGTGAAACCGTTGTCTTACTTGTGTGTGACCTGAGGAAGCTCTTGCGCCTGTGAAACCGGGTTTTCATTTATGGCCCGAGGAAGCTTGTGCGCCTGTGAAAAGCGTTTTTACATTGTATGTGACCTGAGGAAGCTCTGTGCGTTTTGAAAGCGGGTTTTCTTACATTGTTTTGGGCCCGAGGAAGTCTGTGCGCCCGTGAAACGCTTGTCTTACTTTTGTGACCGAGGAAAACTCGTGCGCGTGAAAAACCTTTTTTACTTGTTGTGACCTGGGAAGCTCTGTGCGCCTGTGAAAGCCTTCTTACATTGTATGTGACCTGAGGGAAACTCTGTGCCTTGAAACGTTGTCTTTTCTTTGGGGGCCCGAGGAGCTCTGTGCCGTGAAACCTTTCTTACTTGTGTGTGATTTTAGGAACTCTGTGCCCTTTTGAAAGCGTTGTCTTACATTGTGGGGCCCGAGGAAGCTCGTGGCGTGTGAAACGGTTGTCTTACATTTGGTGACCTGAGGAAGCTCTGTGCGGTGAAACGCGTTTCTTACATTGTTGTGCTGGGAAGCTCTGTGCCTGTGAAAACCTTGTCTTACATTGTGTGTGACCTGAGGAAGCTCTGTGCGCCTGTGAAACGCGTTGTCTTATGTACATTGTATGTGACCTGAGGAAGCTCTGTGCGTCTGTGAAACGCGTTGTCTTACATTGTGTGTGACCTGAGGAAGCTCTGTGCATCTGTTATAAAAGTAAAAATGGCGGACCCGGCGCACGTGGAACGTGAAATAACTGTAGCCGTGGTATTGGCTTAGTTGAAAAAAGTGTCTTTATTCTTAAAAATGTAGGGGTGTATAACCCTCACACTATTAAAAACAGAGGACGCTAAAACCCAACGCGTTTCCTGCCGTATACCGGCACTTTCTCAAGGGTAATACTGTAATGAAGACTACTGTGGTATTTAAATGGATGTTATTTTTTGTATAGGCTGACTGGAACGTCAATCAACGTATGGTTAGATGAGTCGTGAATCAGGGTCATCATTGACAGGCTACCGATGGTGAAGAGATAGTTGTGTCGGTATATGATTGGAGCAGCGGTACATCAATCAACATTTTGGGTGTTTGTTTCCACAGCCCGGAGACCTCCGTGGAGAACTCGCTGCGGCTGAAGAGATGCTGTTATACATATATTTTATGCATACATTTTTTTCATACATTTTTTATGAAGTATACACGTTTGACAAAATATGTAACTGACCGTAAAACATGCTGAAAACACACTAAATTCGTGGTATGGGAAATTCTAAAGAATAAAAATACATTTTCTTTACTCTAAAATACTGTTGTTTATGCTTATTTGAGAATTATATTTATTTTTTTATTTTTTTATTTAATAAAGCTAGTGATTAATATTATATTATGTACTTATTCTTGTGCTGGGTAATGCTAAAACCTGGTGAATGGGATAAAATTGGGTAAAAACAGTAATTCATAAATATAGAATTTACTCTTATTGGACCAATGAAATTACTGACGGGTATTGTGTGAGCGCCTATCACGGAGGGAGCTATCTCCTGTGCGATAGTACTTAACTCCATATTCACTGTATTTGGTGAAAAAACTAATAGAGGATTGTTGTAGCCAATCAGAATTAGGCGGGTGTTCTGAATTGGCCAATGGTAAAGAGAGCTACTCTCTATGAGAATTAACATGGGAAAAATTGAAGGCGCTTTTGTGCATGAAATGATTTGGCCAATCAGATGAGAGCGGGTATTACGGATTGGCCAATGGCAGAAGGAGCTACTCCCTATGTGAAATAACATGGGGAAATTAACAGGGCGCTTTTCGATTGACAGACTATCTAGCCAATCAGAGGGAATCGGGTTTTGAGAACTGACCAATGGTAGGGAGAGCTACTCTCAATGTAAAATAACATGGGAAACTGAGCAGGGGGCTCGTCAAGTGACAGACCGAATAGCCAATCAGGATGTAGCAAGTTATAAACATTAGCCAATGGTAGAGAGAGCTACTCTCTATAGACAATAACCTGAAAAATAAACCAAGCGTTTATCTAGTAACGTGTAGAATTACCAATCTAAGTGTAACAGGTTTAGGAGAGACCAGTAGTGGATGGAATGGTTTCCCCTGTGAAGTACATATAATAACCATGTATAGAAGGGTTTGGACCCGTGTGGATTCGTCCTGTAACCTCGTGCCTGAGGATACCGGGAGCGGAAGAAGTAGTTATTAACATGTTCTGGCTCGATGTGTTAACGTTTCTAATGATATATGAAGGGTATAGACCCTCCAAGTTTTGGTATATATGACAGTGTACTACGATAACTTCCATCATATCATTTAAACCTCTAGGTTGGGAGAGTCTTTCAATCTGTAAATCCAAACATTCCCTTTTCCTGCAATGTATGGAATCTATTTGTGTGGTTTATCGGAATGTGGTCTACAGGAGTGATTGTGAGATCATTAAAATTCTGCTGGTGTACTAATTTGCAGTGAAGCTCTGTGCGCCTGTGAAACGCGTTGTCTTACATTGTGTGACCTGAGGAAGCTCTGTGCGCCTGTGAAACGTGTTGTCTTACATTCTATGTGACCTGAGGAAGCTCTGTGCGTCTGTGAAACACGTTGTCTTACATTGTATGCAGAAAAGAGAAAAAAAAAAAAAAAAGAGAAAAAAAGAAAAAAAAGAAAAAAAAGAGAAAAAAAGAAAAAAAAAGAGAAAAAAGAGAGGGGGCGCACAATCGTGTTATACTGTTACAGGAAAACAGTGTATAATGGTTGAAATTGGGTTCTCACCTTTAAGTGTTGCGCTTTTAGTTTAGAGGCACAACACTCATAAGCACTTACAGGGCTATTTCTATTCCGTAGCCCTTAATACGGCAGCCGCAGGTCTCCAGAACTCCCCTCCGGGGCTCGGTGGAAGATAGACGCTGATCAGGATAAAGAAAAGTGGACCCGGCGCACGTGCTGAAGAAAAGCCCGAGCGTCTTCAGGACCGCAGGGACACCCCAACAAATAATCCCACTAATCCGGGTAGCTCTCCCTGTGGTTCACCGCAAGGCTTATGCTGTTTAAGTATTTGTACTAAATCACAAATCACCTCTAATACAACTAAATAGACGCATTTACACCATTGTAAATTTGAGCTAAACTGTAAAAAGCTCCTTTGTGAACTTTAGGTAATAGCGCGATTCGGTGTTTGACGGTATGTCCAGTATGTGCAGAATCAACTCGAGCCTTTACTTTCTGTCCGCTTAATGGCCATAGGGGAACTGCATTAAACGATGGGGACTCTACTTCAGTGCCGTCTCCCTGTCCAGACTATAATGAGGTCATCGCAAAAAGACTTTAAAGATACTCAAAATCCATTCCGCAATAGATTACTATTTGCCCGGAACAAACATAACCGCTTCCATGCATCTTCAAAAAGGGAGGTATGGTACTGTGCATATATAGGCTGCAAAATCTTATCTCCCAAAGGTGATCCTCAATTCGGACGCTTACTGAACTTGTATATACTTACAGCAGTACCATGCAATAAAATCACTAGGAAGTTCATGGCTTGAAGACCCGCTAAGCATGTTTACTATCATGATTCTTTTAACATTAAATATAAGTGATGAACAGAAAGAGTTGGAGCTGTGTTAGAGATCTTTCGCCGTAAGAAACTTCTATTGACATCCATTAGGAATCTTATTAATAATACTAGATTCTTATTTTTTTCTTTTGTATAAAATAAATATTGGCCCTCGGTGGGGGGGGTCTCCATACTCCCTTTCATTGCTCTGAGTTACCTAGCATTATTAGAAAAAAAGCGATTGGACTGTTTTTCATTACATAAGTCTGGCGCAAGTTGTGTCAGTCTTTACAGTGTCTTCTCGAATTCTGATTTCCCACTAACGATGTTATAGTTTGAGAAAGTCCTGTTGAAGTACGCGGTCTCCTCCAGTTGAGAAAAGTCTCATTGTGAATCTCCTATGTGTTGGCACGCTCGCTTCCTGAGTGTCAAGTTCTATACTTTATTCTTGGAATTTCATTCCGCAACCACAGCCATCGATGAAGCCTTTATTCAATAGCATTCCTACTCTCACAGAGACAACTCCATTTGTTCCAAGGAGCTAATATCCAAACTAATAGACGTTCCTTCATATTACGTATATTAATGTAAGACTCTCAGATTTATTATTTTTTGCAGGCACCTTTTATTTTTAAATTTAAACCTATACCTGTCACTACCACTATATTTATCATCCTCCGTCACTTTCCAGTTGGACAATCCTTTTGCACCTGGTAGAATGTCGAAGATTTTTATTTTTTATCATTCTTTCTCCATTTACACCTGTTTTGGTAGTGATTTATCTCATCTCACACCCTTCATTTCCCCTTTCCTCTCTATAGTCACTCTTTGATAAAAACACAGTTTCATCCGGTACCTATATATATGGTTAGATTTTCTCGCTCACATAGCTCATCGTTGTAGTTAGGCTTCTAGACCGCGGTCATACCCCTTTTTTTTTTTCTGCGCTCTCTTTCCTCCAGACTGACTCGCTCTCTCTCACTACTGTTGATGGACACCTTGCTCTTCCTATTGTCCGAGTCGTCTGTAACACGTCATTCACCCTGCAAACAACCAATTTTCTTAATGTACCAAGTATTACATATATGTGTGTCTGTTTTCGCGCGAAATGTATACTTCTGATAAGCGCCGGGCCACTCACGGGGGCGCGAAAAGCGCGCTCATAGTATATTCTGTTTAATGTGTTTTGTTTTTAATGCTGCTGAGAATAACCATCTGCACCTTTTAACGAATAGAATACTTTTTTAACCAAAAGTCCTTTAGCTCGGGCTTTCTCCATTCAGGCACGTGCTGCCTGGGGTCCATTTTTCTTTATTCACTGATCTCAGCTGTATCTATTCTTCTACCGAGCCACTTGCGGATGGGGAGTTCTGGAGACACTGCGGGCTGCCCGTACTATAGGCGACACGGAATATAATAGACCAGTGACCACACCTTGTTGCTTACGAGTGTTGTCGCTCATAAACAAAAATGCAACACTTAAAGGTGTATGTTCCAATTTTAACCATTTATACACTGTTTTTACTGCTATCAGTATAACACGATTGTGACCGCCCCTTGCTAGTTTTATCTCTTTTCTGCAATACGTCTGTGCTTCGGACGTTCAGTTTTCGCCCGGATCATGAGGGGTCATTGGATGCCATATCGACTCCGATGGATTACTTCCGACAACTCGCTGTGCATACTAAGGAATCTTTCCTTCGTAGGAACTTAATGATGAATCTGACTATCGCCACTAATAATATATCACTCCAACTCTGAGATAAGTACTCTACACATTTTCTGAGTAAGAACAATCTAAGAAGGACTATGTCATCTCTCCTTACAACTCACTCTGGAGTAAAAAACTTGCTTTGAAGCACTCTAGATGATTCTAGACAGTATGTTGTTAAATTTGTATAAGAATTGTCTATAGGTTCTAGGGGCTTACAGATAGATCTCCCTCGACTTTTCCAACCGCGATAGCCAATTTACCCAGGAATGGGAACTAATACTCTCCAAACTCTTGCTCTTTTAGTTTAACTTGAATCCTAATACAAAAAAGGTCTAAAACTAATAGAGTTTCACTCTCTGTTTAGATAGATAGAGAACATCTTAGGAAAGGGTATAAAAATTCGTAGATACCACAAAGTCTCTTTTTAAAAATTAACAAACCGTCAGTAACATATGAAGTGAAAAAATATGAAATAATCTCTTCATGAGAAGAAGTGGGAAAATTGAGCCTGGAGATAGAGAAAGACAGGATTATAAACTATGGATCAGAAAAAAATAAAAACAAAATAGAATCAGCTAACAAAATTAAATAACAAAGGAATACCAACTCTGGTATATTGTGAAATATATATGCGATGGTCGCAGGTCGGTAGATAAAGATATAACAACTAACCCAGTCTACACTGAGAAAATATTTTGGGCATCGGTAGGAGATAAAGGAATCTAATTTAAACCCTCATGCCTTCTATAAATTACTAATTTCGAGTGGGAAATAGAAGAATACTCATTATCAACCTCCAACACTCAATCGCATAAGATCTACGATCAATATCTGATTAAGGGCGAGACTCTCAAATATACCCCTCAATAAAGCTAATCTAATCACTGAACCAGTTCTCACTTATTTGAAAGGCACAACCCAAGTCTATTCAGCAAAAGAACCATTCCCATCCTATCCAAGCCAGGAAAGAATCATAACCCATTCCGAGCAGAGATCCTGGATTCAAGGGATAACATGGAAGTAGAGAGGATCCTACTATATTTCACCAGATAAAACTATACAATATCGTGTCAACATATATCCGCGTGAGAACCGATTAATAACCTGAAACTCTTCTGATAATGGTACCAGTCAGATTTCTAGACTATCAATCATGCAGATCATAATAAAGCATTGTCGTGTTATGATAAAAAATATTTTTCAAAGTTTATTACTTAGTGAACAATTCCAGTGAGTCGTCAGATGATTTGTAAATCAATACCATTTGTACCTAATCATGCATACGTTCCACCTTTCACACTCTAATGGATAAAGCAAAAACATTCGGGAAAGGTTTGAAAAGATAATTAAAATCGATCACAAGCCATATGAAAAGCGACTATCCTCTGGCTTTTCTCTATGACCACAACCCCTACTACTGTCACAGTTCTCTACTCAATGAGACATCTCATAGATCAGATCGATACATGATTCTACGACTAGAGTAAATTTTAGAAGAGGCTATTATTTAGAAACCTCTCTTTTTTAGAGAAGAACACCGCCCCCCCCCAGAAAAACCCCCAGCTCAGCATTTTACAATCCAGAGTCGCAAAAATCTAAAAACAGGGGCTCAAAGAAGGAAAAAAACACTATAGGGGATGCAGAGCTGGAGCACCACCGGAAAGAAAAAGAATGATTACCACCAATAAGTCCCACCCCTACCCAGAGTAATACTGATTTACGTAAATTAGGCAATATTTAATCTTTCCGAAACTCGACTTTTAAATCATCATGAATTCAGGTATTAACCATGGGCATTACTCTCTGCTCCAACGATAATAATAATTCAACTCTTTTGATTTGTGTTGGCTTTCATCACTAATACCGCATATTATGCTGGCCAGACAATTTCTTGCCATTACTACCACAGTTGAGGTGTCTTAACTGAATATGGCTTCAACCTACCAAAGTACACTGAAAGGTCATATTTCTAAAATTATACCCTGTCCAGTCCACAGGTACAATACTTGAAGACTTGCCGCTAACATTGGAGCGTGAAGAATTACTAAGAAGATTACCCACCAAACGAACAAACTTTCAATCAATCACAATACGTGCTCGATGAAATTACATAGCTTTGAATAACTGTATCAAAAATATGGTTATTAATCGTTGTCTCCATGCAGAAGCGCAGCAGACAAGGTGGCGAGGCGCCAACTGGTCTTCTCGATTATTAACAGCATTATCAGTTAGAGCGCCAGCATATACTGTATGATACAGCGTACATATGAAATATGTTGAATACAGACCCTCGCTTGTTCGGGTGTTGCAACAGAAATTTCTAACTACTGCTTGAATGATGTTTTAGCTCAATGGGACACTATAGACAAAAATAGAAGAAAAAGTTTTATGTATATTCCTGAAGCACAGTACCATTCTTTTTTACTTGGCCTAAAATTCATAAGGTTTGAATAACTCCCCTGGAAGACCCTTATATCTCTAGATTAATTCCTTCACAAGCAATCCTATTCACCCACATATAGCGACCTATACCTAAGCCTTTTGTCACACTCCATACCTTTCAAAGCTATTCTTAGGGACTCCCTCAAGTCAGCTTATTATAATTTTTATCTGAACTTCCAATAAATTGAAAACTATATCACTTATCTCTGCAGATGTATCAACACTTTCTCAAACATCCAGCACAAATGAGGTTTACGAGTGTCAGCGCCAGTAATATTAGACATCGGAACCCTTCCCGCTTACTCCAAAAAAAGGACTTTTTTAAAAATGGATTGGGATTGTTTTCTCGGAAACCGAATGTTCCTTCCACCATAATGGCGCTCCACCTATAGGGCAGAATCAGGGAGGCACGGGTCAATGGGCACGAGGCGTAGCCCGCCTCTCTTATGCAAACTATTTTCATTGGGTGCTACGAGGAGGCAATACATTATACATACCAGACCTTGTATTCCCAACATATATACTTACAAATACGGTTATTGAGAACCTATTTTTTGTTTGGTCTGCGACCTTTTGAAGCTATTACTTCCTTGTATTAAGTGCAACTTTTAAACAATAATACCAGGGTAGAAACTTGTATCCAAAAATAAGTAGGTGACAATATTGGAATTTCCTGGAGATTTACAGAATATTTGTTGATACCGGGTATTATTCAAGACAATTACGCTATTTCAAGTCAGTTGACAAGCAACAACCTATATTAAACTTTCAAGTATTGCACTCTCCAACGATACAAACCGTGGTGTGCTCTATATTCACCACTTCGGCCCCTATTTAAGAAGAATATAGAAAGAAACCTGCACGCGAAGACTCAGGACTGTGAACGCCGCGCAAATAAGTCATTCTAGAAAACAGAATTAAAGAGAAAAAGTACCACACAACTCATACTACTACAGCGTGCCAAGAAAGTGTCCAAATATTTAGTCCAGAAAGACTGTCTGGAAGTGAAACAAAAAAGAGGGAGCACTAATACAAAAAAATTCAATTCTCCTTAATTTACTAGTATATAATACTTCTACGATCCAAAGATTAAAAATACCTAACACATATCCTAAGAGAAAATATAGGAAAGCCTAGACTTCGTACTTGCTATATTATCCAATAATAAGACCCCGCTTTTTGGGGCCGCTTATTACCGGTCGTAGAAACCTGTGGCATTTGCTATAGAAGGGCCACCCAAATATAAAGAACAATTTATGAGACTCCACAGTCGTCTTCGGGACCGATAAGGGACACACCAACAAAGATTCCCACTAATCCGCTGGTAGCTCTCCCTGTGGTTCTTCGCAATGCTTCTTTGCTGTTTAAGTATTTTGTACTAAAATGACTCAATTACGTCCGAGATACAACTAAAAATTAGACGCCAGTATCCATAAATATGAGCTAAACTGTACAAAGCTACTTTGTGAATATATGTAATCGATTGTGTTTGCGGTTATACCAGATGTGGCAGGAACACTCGACCTTTACATCTCCGCCTCTAATGGCATTGGGCACTGCATTTAACGTAGGGGATCCTTCGTCAGAGCGTCTCCAGCAACACGGTAATTTGGTTCATCAATAAGACTTTTAAAGTTATAATAAGTACCCCCATAAGTAGATATTTCACCTGAAGACAACTAACCGCTTCCAAGCTCTTCAACAAAGAGATGGTACTGGAATTTATAAGGCTGCAAACTCTATCTCCCAAAGGTCTCAAGACAGTACCGAACTTATATACTAATAGTGACCAGAAGCGCATAAAAAAATCACTAGAAGGTTCTATGGACTAGTAAGACTAAGGAAGACCACAGCTAGATTGTTTACTATCATGATTCGCTCTTTAATTATATAAGTGATAGACACCATGTAAGAGTTGGAGCCTGTGTTAGCGTCTTTCTGGTTAATTCTCTTAATTGACTCCATTAGGAACTAATAATCTTATTGCCCGACCATACCTCCCTTCAATTCCGAGTCTAGCATTTTAAAAACGCTATTGGCTGTTTTTAATAATCTAAGTCTTGCAGTAGTGTCAGTCGTATACTGTCATTCTCGGAATTCTATTCCCAACTACAGTTATAGAGGAAGCTTGAATTACGCTCCCTCTCAGATGAGAAAAGCCCCATTGTTAAATCTCCACTGTTTGACTCACGCAGCTGTCAGTCTATACTTTTATTCTTGAATTTCAGTTCCATCCACAGGCCATAGAGGAAGCTTTAATTCATATGCTCACTCACATAAGGGACATACTCCATTGTTCAAGGGCTAATAATCTCCAACTAATAGACATCCTCTATACGTATATTATGTAACAGATTTTATTATTTTGTAATGCTGCCCTTTTATTTTATTTAAAACCACTACCTTGACCACTACCCTACTTACGTTATATCCTCCGTCACTTTCCCATTGGACAATCCTTTACACACTTGTAATGTCGCTATTTTTATTTTTTATTTTTTATATTCTCTTCTTCATTTTACACTTATTGGTAGTGATTTTTCTAATCTCAAATAACCCTCAATCCCCTTCTCCTTATAGTCACCTTTGCATAAAAACACTGTTTCATTTGTTTATATATTTATGTTGATTTTAAGCATACATCGTTAGTCGGCTCTTCTAGTTACCGCGGCGCATCCCCTTTTTTTTTTCTTTGTGGTCTCTTCGCTCACCGACTCTCTCTACCACAGTTGGGGACACCTTGCTACTTCCTATTGTCTGGAGGCGTCATGTAACAGTCATTCTCCTGAAACAAACCTATTATCTTAATCGTCAGTAATTACATGTATTGTGTCATGTTTTACACAAATGTATACTTATGATGAGAAGCTCGGGCACACGCGCGGAAACGTCGTCAAGTTTTAATCTGTATGTTTTGTTTTTATATGGTGCGAGAATAACATCTTGCACTTTTTAAGAATTATAATTATCTTTTTTTAATACCAAAAAGCCTTTTAGCTCGGGTTTCTTCAGCACGTGCGTCGGCTCCATTTTTTCTTTACTCCTGATCGCCTACTAGTACAAGCAGCTCGCGCAATATCCGTTTAGTGAGATTCCGAACTATGCTACTAGAGGGCGGCTCGGCGTCTCCTCCTCACCTTCCTCTACTGGAGTCTTCTAAGCACTTCTTACCAGCAGGAGGCTCTGCTTGGCGGGTGGGCGTGGCTGAGCTAGCAGGGTTGTATGTCCAGAGGACGTAGACCTCACGGAGGGACTGGGCGTGGCATTAATGAGGAGGGTTGATTGTACCCACAGACGGAATGGCGCGGCGTTCTAGCAAGGCCTGTAATGTTCTTGTAGCGAGTGGGCGATGTTATGTAGCGGTGGGGTGTCGTACAAGCTCTCACCTGGTAAATCATGAGTCCTTGGTAACAGCTGTGAATGCTTATGAACTGCGAACACTGGTGAGAAAAAAAACCTGCCGGCTTTAGTGGAGTATAGTATAGTGTATGTATAGTGTACGATATGTATGTATATCATGTATGTATTGTGTACTTGTATGTATAGTGTATATGTATGTATGTGTCTTTTTGTTAGTGTATAGTGTTATGTATTAGTGTATGTATGTATAGTGTATATGTATGTATAGTGTATGTATGTATAGTGTATATATGTATGTATATATGTATGTATAGTGTATATGTATGTATAGTGTATATATGTATGTATAGTGTATATATGTATGTATATATGTATGTATAGTGTATATGTATGTATAGTGTATATGTATGTATATATGTATGTATAGTGTATATATGTATGTATAGTGTATATATGTATGTATATATGTATGTATAGTGTATATATGTATGTATAGTGTATATATGTATGTATATATGTATGTATAGTGTATATGTATGTATAGTGTATATTTGTATAGTGTATATGTATGTATAGTGTATATATGTATGTATAGTGTATATATGTATAGTGTATGTATAGTGTATATATGTATAGTGTATATATATATGTATAGTGTATATATGTATGTATAGTGTATATATGTATAGTGTATATGTATGTATAGTGTATATGTATGTATAGTGTATATATGTATGTATAGTGTATATGTATGTATAGTGTATATGTGTATATGTATAGTGTATATGTATGTATAGTGTATATATGTATGTATAGTGTATATGTATGTATAGTGTATATGTATGTATAGTGTATATGTATAGTGTATATGTATGTATAGTATATATGTATGTATAGTGTATATGTATGTATAGTGTATATATGTATGTATAGTGCATATATGATGAAACAGGGCTTGTTCCGGCACTCGTGCTCCAGATATAATCCAAATAGGAAAAACGCACTTTATTGAGGTAGTTAAAAACAAATGAAAAATACATAGCCACAAACTTTACGCGTTTCGAGCCACCATCAGGGCTCTTAATCTTAACATGCATAGAGCTATTTGGAAACCTCTTAAAAACCCCACCCAGGATACACCCAAAAAAAAAAAAAAAAAAAACTGCACCTGAAAATTAACCCTTCGTAACATATCAAAAATATCAAACGTGTGTTGAACAATATATGCACATGGAAAAATAACATATCTAAAAAGAATAAACAAATATAATCTACATCAAACAAAAAAAATGAGAAGAGGATAGAAAAATACAAAAGATCCGATTATAATTGGTCCTGCGGATAAAGTGTGTCGAGGGTGGGATCCCGCATGCCTCAGATTGTAAGAAAACTCCTCCCAAACACCCCCCCCCATCCCGGTGCGGGGCTATTAACCCCCTTTTAATGCTTGATCTGAAGAAATCCAAACTACATTGGCGCCTCCCTTAAAAAGCCTGGCGGGTCCAGAAAGATTTTTCCATCCGATGTTTTATGTAGGACAAAGTGCAAAAATCTCGTAGTAAAAACCAATTATTGCAAATTGCAATTTTCCCCCATATCATATGACAACGTAGTGGTGTCAATTCGGAAACTATTGATTGGAACGTTTTACTGTACTGAGAGGTGGGTTATGACTCTTAAACCTTTTTTTGCACACACTGACCTGCTCGTGCCACATTTAAAAGAACCCGTGAAGTTACCTCGAGGGTTAGTTGTGCATTGGGAGAAACAAAGAGGCCGGGGGGTACCCCAAATTTCCAATGTTTGTGGTCTAGATGCAACAAATTTGCACCCATCCTTATGTATCGTCCTTTTCCTATAGAAAACCTATTTCGGGCAATGGTTTGTTGTGTGCTTCCAGCTGTCATCCCAGTGACCATATAGTGGTAGACACCAGTTAACAGGTTACAGACTGTTATTACCTCCCCTACAGTCACCTATAGTGGAGAACCAGTGTACCAAGGCTCTGCAACTGTTTTTACCCCCATACAGTCACCCTATATGGTGACACCAGTGTACACAGGCTTGCAGCGTATATTCCTCCTACAGTCAACCCTATAGTGGTAGACAGCAGTGTACCAGGCCTTTTCAGATGTATATTTCCCCAGCATGACCAAAATGGTAGACACAGTTCCAGGGTCTGAGACTGTATATTTCCCCCATACAGTGCCAATAGTGGTAGACACAAGTACAAGGTTGCAGATTGTATATTTCCCCCATACATGACCATATGTGGGAGACACCCTGTCAAGGGGTCTCAGATTTTATATTACTCCATTTCAGTGCCATATAGTGGTAGAAACCGTGTCACAGGGTCTGCAATGTTTATTTCCCCCATACAGTGGACCAAAAGTGGTAGTTACCAGTGTACACAGGTCTGCAGACTGTATTTACCCCCCTACAGTCACCTAATGGGAGACCGTGTCACAGGCCCCAGGACTGTTATCCCCCATACAGTCACCATTAAAATGGTAACAAACAGTGAAAAAGCTCTGCAGACTTATTTACCCCCATCAGGCCATATAGTGGGAGACACCAGTGTACACAGGTCTGCAGACTGTATATTACCCCCTACAGTGACCATATAGTGGTAGACACCAATGTAAAAGGCTCTGCAGATTGTATATTACCCCCCCTACAGTGACCATATAGTGGGAGACACAGTGTACACAGGCCTTTCAGATGTTATTTACCTCCCTACAGTGACCATATATGGTAGACACCTGTACACGGGTTGCAATGTATTTCCCCCCCAAAAGTGACATATAGTGGTGACACCGTGTCAAGGCTCGCAGATGTATATTCCCTCCCTACAGTGACCATATAGTGGTTTGGTCCCGTGTACCAGGCTTGCAGACTTTAATTACCTCCTACAGTGCCATATAGTGGTAGACACCCGTGTACAAGGCTTGCAACTGTTTTATTTCCCCATACAGTGACCATTTGGTGGGCACCAGTGTCACAGCTTGCAGATGTTATTTACCTCCTCGTGACCATAAGTGGTAGCACCCTGTACACAGGGGTCTGAGATGTTATTACCTCCAACGTCAATATGTTTTTAGACCCATGTACACAGGTCTGCAACTTTATTTACCCATACAGGGGCCATTAGTTGTGAACCAGTGTACACGTCTCTGCAGCTGATATTCCCTATACAGTGACCATAAAGTGGTAGGTACCCCGTGTCACAGGGTCTGCAGACTGTTTATTTCCCCCCATACGTGACCAAATTTGTGGAGACACCCCTGTCACGGGTCTGAGACTGTTATTACCTCCTTTTCAGGGGCCATATAGTGGTAGGTACCATGTCACAGGTCTGCAGACTGTTAATACATTCATCAGTGACCTATAGTGGGAGCACCATTACACAGGCTCTGCAGACTGTAATTCCTCCATACGTGCCCTTTTGTGGGAACACCCGTGTACACAGTCTCTAGACTTTATTACCTCCCTACAGTACCATATAGTGGTGGTCCAGTGTACACAGCCTCTGCAACTGTATATTACCTCCCTACAGAGACCATATAGTGGTAGACACCAGTGTAACAAGGCCGCAGACTGTTATTAACTCATACAGAGACCTTTAGTGGGAGGTACCAGGACACAGCCTGCAGAATGTATATTACCCCCCAAAAGTGACAATTAGTGGGAAACCAGTGTACACAGGTCTACAGATGTATATTACCCCCCTACAGTGACCATATTTGTAAACCCATGTACACAGACTTAAGACTGTTATTTCCTCATTCATTGCCTATAGTGGTAGACCCAGGTACAAGGTCTGCAGACGATATTACCCCTACAGTCCATATAGTTTTAGAACCAGTGTACACGGTCTGCAGACTTTATATTACCCAAACAGTGACCATTTTTGTGACACCCGTGTACACAGTTCTGCAGACTGTTTTCCCCCCATACAGTGCCATATAGTGGAACACCATGTACACAGGCTCTGCAGACTGTTATTACCCCATAAATTGACCAATAGTGGGAACCCAGTGTCCAGGGTTGCGACTGTATATTCCCCTACGTGACATATAGTGGTAGACCCAGTAACCAAAACTCCAGACTGTATTATTACCCGCTACATGACCATATAGTGGTAGACACCATGTACAAAGGTCTGCAGACTGTAAATTTCCTCCAACAGGCCAAAAATGTGGTGACCCATGTATACAGGTCTACAGCGTAAAATTTCCTCCTACAGTGACATATAGTGGAGTTACCAGTGTACACAGGCTCTGTAGACTGTAATTACCTCCCTACAGTTACCATATAGTGGGAGACACCCGTGTACACGGCTCTGCAGATGTATTTACCCCCTGCATGACCATATAGTGGTAACACCGTGTACCAGTCCTGCGATGTTTATTACCCATACAGTTACCCTAAGTTGTAGAAACATGTCCCCAGCTCTGCAGACTGTATATTACCCCCTCAGTGACCATAAATGTAGACCCAGTGTAAAAGGGTCTACAGACTGTTATTAATCCCCAAAAAATAAAATTGTAGAACCGTGTACACAGGCTCTGCAGACTGTATATTTCCCCCCCATACAGTGACCATATAGTGGTAGACACCATTGTACAAGGTCTACAGGTATATTACTCCATACAGTGACCCCTGTTGAGACACCCCGTTACAAGGTCTGCAGACTGTATTTTTCCCCCCATACAGTGTCCCAAATGGTAGACACCCTTTAAAGGCTTACAGATGTTATTACCTCAATACAGTGACCAATAGTTGTAGAACCAGTGTAAAGGCTCTGCAGACGTATTTTTTCCATACAGTTTTCCATATAGGGTAGGGGCACCTGTAACGTCTGCAGACTTATTTTACCCCTTTCGTCCCATATAGTTGTAGACCCGTGTACAAAGGGTCTGCAGATGTATTATCTCCCTCGTGAATATTTGGTAGAAACCCGGTACAAGGGTCGCAGACTGTATATTACCTCCTTTCGTGACCATGTGGTTAAAACAGTGTAACAGGGGCCCGCAAAATGTATATTACCTCCCCTACAGTGACCATATAGTGGTGTTACAGTGTACACAGGCCCGCAGACTGTTTTTTACCCCATACGTGACCTATAGTGGTAGCAATGAAACAAGCTCTGCAGACTGTATATTACCTCCATACAGTGACCATATAGTGGTAGCTACCAGTGTACACTGGCTCGACTGTTTTAAGATGGAATTAGGGCATTTATCCAAAAACCAATACTCTTCTCATACGTCCTCTCTCTTTTCCCAGGATGCTTCTCTTCATGTTGACATAATGGAATCACCTCAATGGCCAACAAGAACCCGGCTGCCACCACTCCCCGGACACCGCCCAAAATCTCTGGCAGGTAGGACATGTCCTTAGAGGGGTTGTATTAGAAACCCAACAAAGTCAGCAGATACAGAATCATATCCAGTAATCGTAGAGATCAGCGGTGACTGTCACCATCCAGTGTGAGAACGACACAGGTGCGGTTATATTGCATATTACCGCCATGCTGGGGCCCTCTCCTTCCCAGGCCAGTGGGTGGAGCTACAGTTGTAGGCACTTTATAAAAAACCCTGCTTCTCCCCAGCTGAGCTGTAGGTGCTGTGTACTAGATCCACTCCACATTTATAACTTTCTGCAGAAGTTTCCGTACACTGTGATGACTCCGCCTTTACACAATCTGGGACCGTCCATATGATGAGGTCAGGTCTTTGGAAGCTTCTGATAGGTTTATTGGCAACATCTGAGTTAGAGACACAGCTGTGGGTATATTTTTAATGCACAACAGAAACACACTGCTTCTGCGTGTAACATCATGGGAAAGTCTAAAGAAATCAGCCAAGATATCAGGAAGAGAATTGTGGACTTGCACAAGTCTGGATCATCCTTGGGGCCAATTTCCAGATCCCTGAAGGGGCCTCGTTCATCTGTACAAACAATTATACACAAGTACAAACAAGATGGGAGTTTCCAGCCATCATACCGCTCAGGAAGGAGACAGGTTGTGTGTCTCAGAGATGAACGTGCTTTGGTCCGACATGTGCATATCAACCCAAGAACAAAAGCAAAAGACCTTGTGAAGATGCTGGCGAAAGCTGGTAAGATTGTGTCCTTATCCACAGTGAAATAAGCCCTGTATCAACATGGGCTGAACGGCCGCTCTGCCAGGAAGAAGCCATTACTCCAAAAGAGACAGAGAAAAGCCAGATTCATGTTTGTAAATGCACAGGAACAAAGACCTACATTTCTGGAGACAGGTCCTGTGGTCTGATGAAACTAACATTGAACTGTTTGGCCATAATGACCATTGTTACGTTTGGAGGAAAAAGGGAGAAGCTTGGAAGCCTAAGAACACCATCCCAACTGTGAAACACAGGGGTGGCAGCATCATGTTGTGGGGTTGTTTTGCTGCAGGAGGGACTGGTGCACTTCACAAAATAGATGGCATCATGAGGAAAGAAGATTATGTGGCAAAACTGAAGCAACATCTCAAGACATCAGCCAGGAAGTTACAGCTTGGGTGGGAATGGGTCTTCCAAATGGACAATGACCCGAAGCTACTGCCAAACTGGTTACAAAGTGGCTTCAGGAGAACAAGTCAATGTTCTGGAGCGGCCATCACAAAGCCCTGATCTCATCCTATTGGAAATGTATGGGCAAAGCTGAAAAGGCCGGAGCGAGCAAGAGACCCCCAAACATGGCTCAGCGAGCAAGAGACCCCCAAACATGGCTCAGCGAGCAAGAGACCCCCAAACATGGCTCAGCGAGCAAGAGACCCCCAAACATGGCTCAGCGAGCAAGAGACCCCCAAACATGGCTCAGTGACACCAGTTCTGTCAGGAGGAAGCGGCCAAAATTCCCACCAACTATTGTGAGAAGCTTGTGGAAGGATCCAGAACGTTTGACCCAAGTCCTACAGTTTAAGGGCAAAGCCACCAAATCCTAATGAATTTGAGGAAACTTCTGACTTTACAGAAAATTCTCCCTCTCATTATTCTGCATTTGGGGAAGAGAAATAATTTTGGTTCCTAATTGACCTAAAACGGGAGAAAAACCTGCAGATGGGGCTTTATATAGAGGGGGGGGGGAACCTGCAGATGGGGCTTTATATAGAGGGAGGGAGAAACCTGCATATGGGGCTTTATATAGAGGGAGAAACCTGCAGATGGGGCTTTATATAGAGGGAGAAACCTGCAGATGGGGCTTTATATAGAGGGAGGGAGAAACCTGCAGATGGGGCTTTATATAGAGGGAAGGGAGAAACCTGCAGATGGGAGTTATATAGAGGGGAGGGAGAAACCTGCAGATGGGGCTTTATATAGAGGGGAGGGAGAAACCTGCAGATGGGGCTTTATGTAGAGGGAGGGAGAAATCTGCAGATGGGGCTTTATATAGAGGGAGGGAGAAACCTGCAGATGGGGATTTATATAGATGGGAGTGAAACCTGCAGATGAGGCTTTATATAGACGGAGGGAGAAACCTGCAGATGGGGCTTTATATAGACAGAGGGAGAAACCTGCAGATGGGGCTTTATATAGAGGGAGGGAGAAACCTGCAGATGGGGCTTTATATAGAGGGAGGAAGAAACCTGCAGATAGGGCTTTTTATAGTGGGAGGGAGAAATCTGCAGATGGGGCTTTATATAGAGGGGATGGAGAAACCTGCAGATGGGGTTTTATATAGAGGGAGGGAGAAACCTGCAGATCGGGCTTTATATAGAGGGGAGGGAAACATGCAGATGGGGCTTTTTATAGAGGGGAGGGAAACCTGCAGATGGGGCTTTATATAGAGGGGATGGAGAAACCTGCAGATGGGGCTTTATATAGAGGGAGGGAGAAAACTGCAGATGGGGCTTAATATAGAGGGGAGGGAAACCAGCAGATGGGTGTTCATATGGGGGGGAGGGAAACCTGCAGATGGGGCTTTATATAGAGGGGAGGGGGAAACCTGCAGATGGGGCTTATATAGAGGGAGGAAGAAACCTGCAGATAGGGTTTTATATAGAGGGAGGGAGAAACCTGCAGATCGGGCTTTATATAGCGGGAGGGAAACATGCAGATGGGGCTTTTTATAGCGGGCAGGGAAACCTGCAGATGGGGCTTTATACATAGGGAGAAACCTGCAGATGGGGCTTTATATAGAGGGAGAAACCTGCAGATGGGGCTTTATATAGAGGGAGGAAGAAACCTGCAGATAGGGCTTTTTATAGCAGGAGGGAGAAATCTGCAGATGGGGGTTTATATAGAGGGGATGGAGAAACCTGCAGATGGGGTTTTATATAGAGGGAGGGAGAAACCTGCAGATCGGCTTTATATAGAGGGGAGGGAAACATGCAGATGGGGCTTTTTATAGAGGGGAGGGAAACCTGCAGATGGGGCTTTATATAGAGAGGATGGAGAAACCTGCAGATGGTCATATAGAGGGAGGGAGAAACCTGCAGATGGGGCTTTATATAGGGGAGGGAGAAACCTGCAGATGGGGCTTTATATAGAGGGAGGGAGAAATCTGCAGATGGGGCTTTATATAGAGGGAGGGAGAAATCTGCAGATGGGGCTTTATATAGAGGTGATGTAGAAACCTGCAGATGAGGCTTTATATAGAGGGAGAAACCTGCAGATGGGGCTTTATATAGAGGTGATGTAGAAACCTGCAGATGGGGCTTTATATAGAGGGAGAAACCTGCAGATGGGGCTTTATATAGAGGGAGGGAGAAACCTGCAGATGGGGCTTTATATAGAGGGAGGGAGAAACCTGCAGATGGGGCTTTATATAGAGGGAGGGAGAAAACTGCAGATGGGGCTTTATATAGAGGGGGAGGAGAAACCTGCAGTTGGGGCTTTATATAGAGGGAGAAACCTGCAGATTGGGCTTTATATAGAAGGAGGGAGAAACCTGCAGATGGGGCTTCATATAGAGGGGAGGGCGAAACCTGCAGACGGGGCTTTATATAGAGGGAGGGAGAAACCTGCAGATGGGGCTTTATATAGAGGGAGGTAGAAACCTGCAGATGGGGCTTTATATAGAGGGAGGGAGAAACCTGCAGATGGGGCTTTATATAGAGGGAGGGAGAAACCTGCAGATGGGGCTTTATATAGAGGGAGGGGAGAAACCTGCAGATGGGGCTTTATATAGAGGGAGAAACCTGCAGATTGGGCTTTATATAGAAGGAGGGAGAAACCTGCAGATGGGGCTTTATATTATTATTATTATTTATTTTAAAGCGCCATTGATTCCAGGGCGCTGTACATTCAGGGGGTTACATACATAACAAGTCAAACATTTACAATAGTGACAATCTCTGACTAACAACAGGTACAGAGGGAGAGAGGACCCTACCCGCGAGGGCTTACAATCTACAAGGAGGGGGAAAGAGAGGAGGTGAGGGGCAGACATGTCTGTGGAGGAAGTAGTGACAGCGGGGTTATTCTAGGTCATAGGCTATCCTGAAGAGATGGGTTTTCAGGTTGCTTTTGAAGTTAGGGAGAGTCTGAGGTGTTGGGGTAATGAGTTCGAGAGTGTGGGTGAAGCACAGGAGAAGTCTTGAAGACGGTTATATGAGGAGCTGATAAGAGGAGAGCAGAGGAGAAGGTCCTGTGAGGAGCGGAGATTGCGTGAGGGGAGGTAGCTGGAGATTAGGGCAGAGATGTATGGAGGGGAGAGGTCATGGAGAGCCTTGTAGGTCATGGTTAGTAGCTTGAAATGAATTCGCTGGGCAATGGGAAGCAGTGAAGGGATTGGCAGAGGGGAGAGGCAGAGGAGTAGCGAGGAGAGAGGTGGATAAGACGGGAGCAGAGGTTAAGATGGATTAGAGGTGAGCGAGGGTGCTAGCTGGGAGGCCACTGAGAAGGATGTTGCAGTAGTCGAGGCGGGAGATGACAAGGGCATGGACCAGCATTTTTGTGGTGTCATAGTTGAGGAATGAGCGGATGCAAGAGATGTTTTTCAGGTGGAGCCGGCAGGTTGAGGTGAGGGTTTGGATTTGGGGTTTGAAGGACAAGGCAGAGTCGAGTGTTACCCCAAGGCAGCGGACTTGCGGCACCGGTGAGAGTGTAGAGCCATTGACTTGATAGAGGACTCAGGTGGAGGGATGGAGTGGGACGGTGGAAGGATAATGAATTCAGTTTTCTCTACATTAAGTTTTAGAAGACGTGAGGAGAAGAAGGAGGATATGGACGATAGGCAGTCTGGGATCCTGGACAGTAGAGCGTTAATGTCTGGGCCGGAGATGTAGAGTTGGGTATCATCTGCTACAGGTGGTAATGAAAGCCGTGTGAGGCTATGAGCTGACCGAGGCCAAGGGTGTAGATAGAGAAGAGTAGTGGGCCCAGGACTGACCCCTGGGGGACACCAACAGAGAGAGGCCGGGTGGAGGAGGTGGAGCGAGAATGAGAGACGCTGAAAGTCCGATCAGTGAGGTATGAGGAGATCCAAGAAAGGGCTGAGTCCGTGATGCTGAGGGAGAAGAGGATTTTTATGAGGAGTGAGTGGTCGACAGTGTCAAAGGCGGAGGACAGGTCTAAGAGGAGAAGCACAGTAGTTGGACGTGGGGCCTTTGCGGTTAATAGGTTGTTGGTGACTTGGGTTAGGGCGGTTTCTGTAGAGTGATGGGATCGGAAACCAGATTGTAGTGGGTCAAGAAGAGGGTTGGAGGACAGATGGGAGGACAGTTGAAGGAAGACATGTTGTTCGAGGAGTTTAGAAGCAAATGGAAGCAGTGAGATGGGGCGATAGTTGGACAGAGAGGAGGTGTCAAGAGATGCTTTTTTCAGGAGGGGTGTGATGGTGGCATCCTTAAATGGTAAAGGGACGATGCCAGAGGTTAGTGATGGGTGAGAGCTGGGAGTATAACAGGGCTGAGGTCTGGGATGAGGTGGGATGGGAGTGGATCAAGGTTACAGGTAGTGAGGTTGGATTTGGAGGAGAAGAGGAGGCATGTCATGAGTGACAGTAGAGAAGAAAGTAAGGGGGGAAGTGCAAGGTGTTGGCTGTGGGAACTGTGGGGGTAGAGGGCTGGCGGTGGGGACTTTGCCAGCATGGGTGTGGGTGGTGGGGACAGTGGAGTGATGCTTTCTCTGATGAGGTTGGTCTTGTTTAGAAAGTGGGTGGCAAAGTCATCTGCTGAGAGGAGAGATGGGGGAGGAGGTGCCGGTGGACGGAGAAGAGAGTTGAAGGTTTTGAATATTTGTCTGGGATGGTGGGACAGGGAGGATATGACAGTGGTGAAGTAGTCCTGTTTGGCTGAGGCGAGTGCGGACTTAAATGTGTGTAGCGATTGTTTGTATGAGGGGAAGTCGGTGGTGGAGCGGGTTTTCTTCCAGTGGCGTTCGGCAGCTCTGGAAGCTCGCCTCAGCTGTTTGGTAGAGTCTGTGTGCCAGGGTTGTCTGTTTGTTTTGCGGGTTCTGTTGTGTGCGAGAGGAGCGACCAAGTCAAGAATGGAGAGAAACCTGCAGATGGGGCTTTTGTATAGAGAGGATGGAAACCTGCAGATGGGGCTTTATATAGAGGGAGGGAGAAACCTGCAGATAGGGCTTTATATAGAGGGGAGTGAGAAACCTATAGATTTGGCTTTGTATAGAGGGAGGGAGAAACCTGCAGATGGGACTTTATATAGAGGGAAGGGAAACCTGCAGATGGGGCTTTATTAGAGGGAGGGAAGCCTTCAGATGGGGCTTTATATAGAGGGGAGGGAAACCTGCAGATGGGGCTTTATATAGAGGGGGGGAAAAACCTGCAGATGGGGCTTTATATAGAGGAAGGGAGAAACCTGCAGATGGGGCTTATAAAAGAGGGAAGGGATGAAACCTGCAGATGGGGCTTTATTTGAGGGGAGGAAAAACCTTCAGATGGGGCTTTATATAGAGGGAGGGAGAAACCTGCAGATGGGGCTTTATATAGAGGGTGGGGAAACCTGCAGATGGGGCTTTATATAGAGGAGAGGGAGACTGCTGGTTATACTGTATGTATGTGTGTGTCCAGCCCTCAGTCTCCTCTCCACTCTGCAGAGCCGTCCCTCGTACCACAAGTCCGTTCCGCTCAGTTCTGTCCCTCAGAGTCTGTCCCACTTCCTGTAGGGCCGGTTTCTGCTGAGGAGCTGGCGGCCATGTTGTTCTTCTATATTGATTGTCCCCAGACATAACGAGCAGACTTTTCTAATTAAAGTTATTGAGGATGTTTTTCATTGTGACTTGTAGTTTATATATTTTTGGTTTTTCTTCTTTTCACAGAGAACCCTTTAAAGGGGATTTGCCGAGAGAAAGTTTCTTACCTCTCTCCTTAGCCCAGGCAGAATGTCAACAAATCACGCTGAGTCATGAAGCTGCAGTTGAGAGAGGGAGAGGGGAGGGGGGAGTGAGGAATCCAAAGGGAGCTTCTCAAAACTTAAGTGAACAATAAACAGTACAACAGTGGATTCCCAAAACAGAAGACAGCCTCAGATGCACTGTAGGAAGAGCCTTTCTGCTAAGATGTAATGTAATTTTAACAAAACCGAGCTGAAAGAGACAGGAGACACACACAGACACACACGCAGAGCAAGAGCCTGCATTAAGGGGGGTCCCGTGACATGTTCACTCAAATAATCAAAAATATAACTTTTGAATTCTGTATACAAAAGAGAACACCTATTCTACACAGCAGCTTGAAAGCTTCTTAATGTTCTCTGTCATCAGATAAAGAAGGGATCTAATAACACTACAGCTAGTTATTCTGTATACAAAAGAAAACATATTGCTTCCCGGTGCCTTAAAAGACCATTCATTTTGCCTGTCATCAGATAAGAAGTGATTCACGCAAGCGCGGCCTTTCAGCTCCTGGGTCTTGACTAGGGGAAGCTTTGTGGTAACCAAGGGGGATTGAGAAATGCTGTAGCTCTCAGAGTTTTCACTTTTTTTAATCACATATATTTAGAAAGGTGATTAAATACCATTTTGGGAGGTTCCCACGTCAACATTACATGGTGGCAAAACCCCTTTAAGTGTGAAAGGGGCATTTTAAGTGAGAGAATGCCATAGGGTATGCCGTGAGGACGATGATGGTCAGGGGTGGATGTTGGTGGTCAGTGATGGATGATGATGGGCAGATATGGACAATGGTGGACAGTGAAGGATGATGCTAATCAATGATGAATTATGAGGGATCAGTGGTTCACAATGGTGAACCAGATGTGAATTATTGTGGTCAGTAATAAATCGTGGTGAACCAGTGAAGGATGATGGTGGTCAGGGGGGGGGATGATGGTGATCAGCGATGAACAATGGTGGACCAGGGATGATGATGGTGGTCAGGAATGAACAATGGTGGACCTGTGGTGGGTGATGGTTTGGTTTAGTGGTGGTGATGGGATCAGTGGTGGACCCGTGGTGGATGATTGTGGACAGTGGTGGATGTGGGCTTACTAGTGGATGATGGTGGACCAGTGATGGATGATGGTAATTAATGATAGATGTTGGTGGTCAGTGATGGATGTTGGTGGACCAGTGGTGGATGATGGTGCATAGTAGTGGATGATGGTGGACTAGTGGTGAGTGACAGTGGTCAGGGTTGGATGATAGTAGACAGTGATGGATAATGGTGGTCAAAGATGGACATTGATGGATGATGGTAGACAGTGATAGATGAGGGTGGTCAAGGATGGATTATGGTGGTCAGTGGTGGATGTTGGTGGCCAGTGGTGGTGTTGGTGGGCCAGTGGTGGATGGTGGTGCTCAGTGGGGGAGGATGGTGAACCAGTGATGGATGATGGTGGTTAGTGGTGAATAATGGTGGACCAGTAGTGGATGAGGGTGGTCAGGTTTGGATCATGGTGGACAGTGGTGGATTATGGTGGACAGTGGTGGATGAGGGTGGTCAGGGTTGGATGATGGTGGTCATTGGTGGATGATAGTAGACCAGTGGTGGATGAGGGTGGTCAGGGATGGATGGATGGTGATCAGTGGGGATGTGGTGGTCAGTGGTGGATGATAGTAGACAGTGAGGATTATGGTGGTAAAGGATGCACTTGATGTATGATGTAGATAGTGATAGATGAGGGTGGTCAGGGATGGATTATGGTGGACCAGTGGTGGATGTTGGTGGACCAGTGGTGGAGAATGGTGGACCAGGGTGATTGATGGTGCTTTGTGTTGATTGATGGTGAACCAGTGGTGGATGAGGGTGGTCAGGGTTGGATGATGGTGGTCAGTGGTGGATTATGGTGGACCAGTGGTGGATGAGGGTGGTCATAGTTGGATGATGGTGATCAGAGTGGGCTTAAGGTGATCAGAGATGGATGATGGTGGTCAGGGATGGATGATGGTGATGAGGGGTGGATGATGGTGGTCAGTGGTGGATTATGAGGATCAGTGGGGGATGATGGTCGTCAGTGATGGTTGATGGTGGTCAAGGATGGACAGTGATGATGGGGGTGGCAGTTATGGATGAGGGTGGCAGTGGTGGATGATGTTAGAATTGATGGATGATGGTGGTCAGTGGTGGATGATGGTGGTCAGTGGTGGATGATGGTAGTCAGTGGTAGATGATGGTGGTAGTCTGTGGTGGATGATGGTGGAAGTAGGACAGGGGACTGAAAGCTTTAGATGTGACTGGAGCATTAGCCTTTTGGCAGCTTGGGCTGTGAGCAGTGACTGTTCCCACCTCTCTCTGGCAGGACCCTGGACCAGTGGCAGCAGATGTTCCCGGGCACAGGGCAGGGCAGTGGGACTGCGGCGTCTCTCCCTACAGCGGCTGCCTCAGGTGGGCGGAGTGTCAGCCCTGGTCACGGGGGCTGCTCCACTTTCTGTCGGGGGTTCTTCTGGCTTTTGCCATGAGTGGTGGCTGGAGCTGCTGGACGTCCTCCGGCTCCTGCGCCCGTTCCGGGAACATCTGGCGAGTGATCGTGGACGTCTCCTCCCATCTCTGGAGCGGCTAAACAGACAGTACCACCGCCACCAGCACCTGCTGAGCGACCTGGACGTCCCTGGAGCGCTTTCGCGCAGCCTTCCCCCGACACCTCCACCTTGTTCCCATGCCCAGGATCTGGGAACGCTACCGCGCCAGGAGGCGCCCGTTATGGGGCATGAAACTGGCGCACTATGCCGGGGGTGTGGGAGCAGAGCTGGCCGCCGTGAGTCCCTGTGGCAATGTGGCCCAAAGAAAATCGCCCGGGGCCCCCCGCACAGACCTGCCGTGGGTACACCCTGCCGCAGACCTGCCGTGACCGTTACACCTCGCCACAGACCCGCCGCTAACCCTATCCCCCCCCAAAATCCCGGTCCCAGCTCCAGGTGAGGGACTCCCCCGGGGATTTGTGCCTGGGAACAGTGACCCCGGGGGACCCCC
>JAODAL010036089.1:0-42144 GCA_025379985.1 Phyllomedusa bahiana
ACTTTAAAGGAATAGGAATTTTTTGAAAATGTTTACTACTAAGGGAAAATATGAAAAACCTGGGATTCTTAGTTTTCATTTTTTGACAAGAATTGTTTAAAGCTCACCTCCCAAAAGCGCAAGGGACCCCAGCACAGGTGAATCCCTAACACTAACATTTCCCTACTAGGAGGTAACTAAATCCCAGGTTTTTCATATTTTTCATTAGCAGTAATGCTTTTCAAAAATTCCTATATCCCTTGATGTTTTACTTATTTTGTTGTGCCACTGATATTTGTATTAGATGTATGCATTGCCTTACCAGGTGTGCACCTATGCTTACGTTTTTTTAAAATATTTTTGATGTCCACACCCTATTAATTTTGTAGTCTTTTTTAGGGTGGCAACCCTTTGGCTTGCTGCACCCCCTTACCCTTTTAAACCATGCGGGAAAATTTCAGTAGCAAGTTCCTAACCCCGAGAGGTTGTAGTTGAAGGACCCTAGTGAGGAACATGTTAGTGTTAGGACTACCTGTGTGGGACCCCCTTGACGTTTTTGGGGAGGTGACTTTAAACAATTCTTGAAAAAAACTGAAAACTAAAGAATCCCGGGTTTTTCATATTTTCCTTAGCAAAATGCTTTTAAAAAAATTCCATATACCTTGATTTTTTTTCTTAGTTTTGTAGGGGCCCCACTGATATTTGTGTTGATGTATCGTAAAACCCAACTTACATCCCGGGCCAAGTTTTTGCCTCTCTACTCTCCCCCATCCCGACTGTCTTTCGTCATATCCCCCTTCTTCTTTCCCCACTCCCCTAAAGCAAACGTGGAGAAAACTGATTCATCATTTTTTCCACCGTCCCCCCCACCCCTCCCCCTGATCTCTCATCACGTCAATGGTACAGCTCTCACCAACCCCACAATCCGCTGCCTTGGGGATAACCCTTGATTTCCAATCGTCCTTCATACCGCACACCCAAACCCCTCATTCTGCCTGCCGCCTCCACCTGAAAAATATCCCCCGTATCCGCTCATTCCTTAAATTCGAAAGCAAAAAAATGCGGGGTCCGCCCCCCTCGTCATCTCCGGCTGACTATTGCAACATATTCCTGTGGCCTCCCAGCTAGCCACCCTCGCTCCCCCCAATCTATCCTTAACTTGTCCCCGTTTTTTTTCCCCTCTCTCCTGAACTCCCCTGCCTCTCCTCTCTGCCAACCCTTCACGGGGCTTCCCATTGCCCCCGAATCAGTTCAATTAGTAACCTTGCCCTACAAGGCTCTCCATACCTCTCCCCCCCATACTATCTGCCTTATCTCCAGATTTTCTCCCCCCTCCCGCAATCTCCCCCTCACGGCCTTCTCCCTCCCCCCCCCCGTGTCAACTCCTCCATAACCGTCCCCCCAAGATTTTCCTGTGCTTTCCCCCCATATCTGGAAATCCTTCCCCCAACACTCAAACCTCCCCAGCCTCAAAAGCAACCTAAAAAAACCCATCTTTTCAGGATTGCCTATACCAAAAATAACCCCACCCCAGTACACCGGCCACAAACATGTCTGCCCCTCACCCCCGTCTCTTCCCATTCCTTTTTGAGTGTAAACCCTACGGGGAGGGGCCCTCTCCCTTTTGTACCATTTTTAGTTCTAATTTTTTTCACCCTTTTTACTTTTTGACCTATGTTATGAAAGAAACCTGAATGTACGCGCTCTGGAACCAAGGGGGTCAAAAAAAAAAAATAATAATAATAAAGTAACCCCCGAATGTACAGTGCCTGGAATCAATGGCCATAAAAAAAAAATAATAATATAATAATAATAAAAATAATAAAAATTGCCCTTTTTCAACTTTTCCCATCATTTTGGGGGCCAACACTTTAGAGGATAAGGGGGTGAGGGGTGTTTAAAACCTCACCACTTAGCGGTGTAAAGGATCTTTTTTGGCTGCAAAAATACGTGACCTCTTTTATCTATGCAACTCAGTTCTTGTTCAGCCCATTCCGGGGTTGTCACTTTACAGCAGGACGTTCAGCGCTAAACCAAAAAGCTTTCTAAAACAGCTCAGAGGAGTCTCTTTTAAACACAAAACCTCCACCTTGTAGCTTAGATTTGAGTTTGATTGAACGGATGTGGTAGTGGATCCCTGGACCACCACAAACATGGGTAAGCCTTTCCCGGGGCGGGAATTTTTAAGTAAAAACCCGGTTTTCACCAGAGCCGGGCCCCGCAAACGGTTTGACTTGCGGCGGGGGAAAGAACTACCGGGGTCCGGCCCCCACGGGCGTGACTTGTTTTGGGTGGCAGCCAAGGCAGTCCCGGTGTACAAAATCTGAAAACGTAGGCGAAGTGGGGGGACGGGAAGAGGTCAGGGAAAGGGGGGGCAAAGGTTCGGGGCCCGAGAAACGGGAAAGGGGCAAAGGGGAAAGGGTACAAAGGGGAAGAAAAGGCTATGAGGCAGAAGCCCGCTTTCTCAAAAGGGGAGGAGTACGGCACAAAAGCCCCCGGAAAAGGGTTTTGACCCAAAAGGAAGGGGGTTTTAAATAGGGTCCCCTGCCACCTTTTAAAACCAAAAATGGGCGTACGGGCCCTTTTAAAATTTCCCCGAGACCGGCGCCCCGCAGCCCCAAAGGGCGGGGACATGCGCATCCCCCGGGCCCGGGGCCGGGGGGAACGGGGGGCCGCGGGAGCGCAGTCGGGGAAGGGGGAAAACCGGGGGACCCGACCCGGGGCCGGGCAGTCGCCGCCGGGAACCCGAGGGGCGCCAGCACGAGTGCGCCCGCAGCCCGGCAGGGGCTGCTGGCCCAAACTCGAGACAGTACCCCCCCCCCCCCTGGGCCTCCCCCCTTTTTCCCTGGTTCGGGGGAACCTCAACAGAGACCCCCCGGTCCAGGTTTTCCCAGGCCCCATGATCTCCCCTCCGGACCAAATTTCCCTCCCAATCAACCAGGAATTCCCCGTTTCCCAAAACCCTAACCGACTTCAAAAAGCCAAGATCTCTTTGCCCCGCCAATATGTTGGGGGCCCCTTCATTTCCTCGGGAAAGGGGGGGGGGGGCAAAATTTTCTGGAGAAGGGGTTTCAACACTTAGGGCCCTTCGGGAGGGAAAAAATGAAAAGAATTGGGGAAACCGCATGGGGGGGGGATTTCGGAACTTAAAAGCTACGGGATTAATAGGGCTCAGGATTTAAAAGGGCCCAAGGGAAGCGGGGGACCCAAAGCTTTAGCGGGGATTTTTCAACCTTACATTTTGGGGGCGGACAGCCAGCCCCTTGTCTCCAGGAAAAGAAACAAAATGACGTAAGTAGCTGCCCAAAATCGGGTTGCCCCTTTTCCCAAACCTGGCCTTTTTAATGGGGTTTGGAAAGACGAAGAAAAATTCCCTAACTCCCCCCGGCATTGGGGAGCATATTTGGCGCGCCAGAACTTGGACCACAAACTGCCCCCCACATCAGAAAACTTTGTTTTGGGCAGACCGGAAAGGGGGGGCAAAATTTGAATAAAAAAAGGGGGAAAGGCAAGACGTGGTGCGGAAGGAAACCCCGGGGCCCTTTTTGGGACGAAGGGCGAAAAATCTTCGAAAACCTATCCGAAATGACCCAATAAAGGGGGTTACCCAAAAAGGATGGAAGGCCCGGTGATGAAATCCATCGCCACATGGGACCAGGGGAGTACTGGGCTGGGCATTTTTTTCGCACCCGCCCGGAAGGACTTTTGGGGGGGAAACCTTTTTTCCGGGGCAACAATAGCCGGGGGCATCCCCAAAGCCCTTTAAATATCTTTAGCCAGCCCGGCCACCAAAGAACCAAGAAAAACAATTGGAACGATCTTGGGCCCCCCAAAGGAAATGCCCTTTCCCATAAAAGGGAAGCAATGCCCCCAATTTCCCAGTATTCTCCTGCGAAACGAGGGGCCAAACCCGTAGGCCTTGCCGGGGGGTTCTCCCCAAAGGGGAGGCGGGTTTCGGTTTGGGATCAGGCTTCCGGAGGTATAATGTGTTGGGGCTTTGGGGGCTCCTCTCCATGATGTCAGATCGCGAGAGAGACATCCGCCCTTTGATTTTCCTTCGGCGGGGGCGAAAAGGGGATCCGAATTTTAAAATTTTTAAAAAAAAAAGAGCCCAAACCAAAGCTTCCCCGGAGGATTGAGGTTTGGACCGACTGGAAAATTACTAAAGGGGTTTTTTTTGATCCATATAACCTAAAAAAGGATGACGAGCTCCCCCCGGGGAGAGCCGGCCAAACTCCTCCGGGGCCATCTTGATACAAGTAATTCCCCGGCCCCCCAATAGCAAGTTCCTCTCGCCGCAAAAAGGCCCGGGAGAAGAACCCGCGGGTGTGGTTTTCCCCTGGGGAAACCCTTTTGAGTAAGGAAAACTCCGCCCCCCCCGAAGAGGCATCCCCCCTTTCCAGAAAAAAGGGCTTCTCAGGGTCAGGGGGGGGAAAAAATAGGTGCGGAAAAAAGGGTTTTAACTTAAAAATCCGAGAAGGCTCTTTGGGCCGCTGGGGGCCCAAACATTTTGGGATTAGCCTTTTTCCGGGTGAGAGCCACAATTGGAGCCACCATTTGTAGAAAAGGGGGATTTTAAAACTGCCATTGTAATTGGCAAAGCCCAAAAAAAGTTTAAGCTCGAAGTCCAACAGGGCTGGCCCCTTGCAGGATAGCAGACAGCTTAGTGGGGTCCATTTGCAGGCCTCGGGCCGGGGACATGTAACCGAAAAGGCAGACTGGGTTTATGGGGAAAACCATTTCTCTAATTTTGGGGTAAAGGGGGGGTTGCTTGGAAGGCGTTTCAAAGGGCTAAAGGGCCAAACCCGGGGGGGATAGATGGGTCCGGGGGTCAGGGGAGAAAACCAAGGTTTTTCGTCCAGGTAAAAGATGACACACTTGAGAGCAGTCCCTGAAGAAAATTTATTTTTCGAAACCCCGAAAGAAACCCCGGGGGGCATTGCACAGACCGAAGGGATTCCAAAATACTCAAAGTGTGACCGGGCCCCCGGGGATTAAAAACGCCGTTTTTCCACCATCCCCCCCACGGGGTCCCCATAGGTTTGGGATGCCCCCCTCAAAGGTTTAATTTGGAGAAAACCTTGGCTCCCGTAAAAGGTCAAAGCGTTCGTAATTAAATGGGAACGGAATTTTCGGGGTTTTTTTCACAGGTAATCTGGGTTTAAAGGGCCCCCGGGAGTCCCCAAGCAAGGCGGAAGAAAACCTCCCCTTTTTCTTTTCAAAAGGAAAAAAACCCCTCCCCGGGGGGTGATGAAACTTTCGTATAAAAACCCTTTTGGGAGGTTTTCACTGGGTATAGTCCGAACAAGGCCTGAGTCCCTGGCTAGACAAAGGGTAAAAATCTACCCTGAGGAGGGGCTGGTTTCCCCGGAAAAGGGTTCAATGGGGGCAGTCAAAGGGGCGATTGAGGAGGAAGGATTTGGCCCGTTTTTTCCCCAAAAAAAACGTCCGCCCTTGGGAGTCCCGGGGATTCAAACGGAAGACCTTTTTAGGGAAACCCATAAACTGGAGAGGGAATTTGGCCCACTTTGGGCCCCGGGGAAAAGAGAGACAAACCCACTCTGGCAGGCGGAAACCCCCCGCAGAAACCTTCCCCCGGGTTTTTCCGTCGGGGGGTCGGGGGGCATTGGGGCTGCAGACCCCGGGAAACCCAAAGGATCGCGAGGACACCGAGGGAGGACTTAAAAAGGGGATCTCCTCCTTTTTGTAAGGCCCCCCCGCGGAGGGACAATGGCTGGTCCCCGTTTCCGAATGGCCCCCACAAGGAGCTCAAACACTCACGGAAAGGGTTTTTACCAAGGGGGTTTTTTCCCCGAAGGTTTACCGGAAGGCGACACTGGGACACCAGGTGGCGTGGGAAAAAAGTTTTCCCGGCGGGGGGGTCCCAAATCAAGGGAAAGGCAAAATTTAAACCCCCGAAAAAAAAGAGTCCAAAACCCGACAAACCTCCCAAACCCCCAAATAAGGCAATTTGGGTTTAAAGGTTTCACCCTAGGGGACCCCCCCGCCCAAACCCTTTTGGTGTCCCTTTTCCCCTTTCCGGGGTTGGAGGCGGAAGCTGCCCCCCAAAATGATCCCGGGCCCCCACCTTGGGCCAAATTTTCCCCCGAACCCCCCCCAAAAACTCCCCTTTTTCCCCCCTACCCGAAAGGTTTCCCCCTGTTGGGGCACCTGGGGGGGGGGTTCCTTCCCCCCTGGTTTTTGGGAAGCCCAAGTGGGCAGCGTATTTATTGGGGAAAACCCGGGGCCAGGCAGCAAAAGGCGGAAGGGCGGGGCGAGATTTAACTTTCCCGGGGTTGTTCCTCCTTTGGGGGGGCCGGGTTGTGGGCGAAGCGAAAATCGTCCGGATGGCTAAGGGGGGATCCCCGCTTAGGGGGGACCCGGGGGCCTCTAGGCCCCTTGGGGCCTTTCCCTTAAACTCCCCTTTTTGGCCCGGGAACCCCAACCCCCCCTTTTTTGAAAAGGACCCCCTAGGGCGGGGGTCGTCCTTCCCCGGGCAACCTTTTGGCCCCGCCCCTTTTGGGTGAGCGGGCTGGCGTTAGGTTTTCCCAAACCGAAGGGGCAAAAACCCCCGGGGGCGGGGAAAATTAGTAAGCCCCCTTTTCCTTCAAAGATGCCCCCTAACCGGTTTTTTTCAAAAAAAATGCGGGGAAATCTTTTGAAAAAGGGGGGCCTTAGGCCGGGGGCTTCAACGATCGGGCCCCCGGGTTCCCAAAAGGGGGGGTTTTTCCCCAAACTAAAAAGCCTTCCCCGGACCCGGAAACTGACCACGAAGGCCACCTTTGGGAAATTCAGGGGGGAATTTTACCACCCATTAAAAACCCAAAGTGCATAAAGCCCAACCCGGGTTAAAAAAAACCCCCTGGGACAGTTTGGGGGAACCCCTTTAAACTTGTCGGGGAAGGGGGAAAAGCAAGGGCCCAGAAAACCGGGTGACTGGGCAAGGCGTGGGCCCCAGGAGGAGGAGTTCCCGGGGGCTGGTTTTTGGGTTTTGGGCCCGGAGCTGCCCCAGCATGGCGGACAACTTTTTCAGGCTGCCCGGGGGTTTTTTGCCAATTTTTGGTTTACCGCTTAGCCACTAATTTCCCCTTTAGATCCCGGTTTTTACCGGGGTTTCCTTTTTAAAGGCAGTACGGCCAAATAAAGATTTCCCGGGAAAGGTTTACCCGGAAAGGGGGAAAGGGGGGGGTTTAAAAAAGGGTCACCTGCCAGCCTTTTAAACCCAAAAAGGGGCTTAAATGGCCCTTTAAATCCCCGAGAGCCCGGCCGGGGCGGGGGCCCTTGGCCCCGGGGGGCCATCCAAACCAGCCGGCCCAAAGGAAAGGGAGGACGCGGAGCGCCCGGGCAGGTAAGGGGGAAACCGGGAAACCCCCCCCGGGGGGGGCCGGGATCGCCCCCCGGGAACCCCGACGTGCGGGGAGCACGAGTGCGCCCCCCCAGCCCTTTTTCAGGGGGCAAACTTTTACCACTTTTGACAAAATAATTTGAAAATTTTACTTTTAAAAAAGTTAGAGGGAAAGGGATTAACGGTAACCTGGGTGTCCAGGGCCCCAGGTTTGCGAAGGTAGGGGGGGGAGGAGGGGAAGCAAAATTTCTGTTTTAAAGTCCTTGTGCTGTTTGGGGGGCAAAAAACTCACTTTTTACGCAAAATGTGGGTTTTAAAAATATTCCCTAGTTTTAAAAATTTTCCCCTGTTTTTTTAAAAGGGGGGCGAAGACCCCATATTAAACCCCTATAAAAATTTAAAAAAGTTCTATTTCACTTAGTTTCATCTTTTTGCTGCAAAAAAGCTCAGTTGCAAACCAAAAATGTGGTTTTTACATTTTCCTAAAAAAATGGGGCCTGTTTTTTCCCGTTTTGGGGCCCAAAAAAACCGGGCCCTAATTTAAACCCTATAACATTTAAATACTCTTTTTTTTGCGGTCCGTGGCGTCCCTTTTTTTTCGCAAAGAACCCGTTTTTACGCAAAATTTTTTAATACATATTTCTTCCACCCGGACCGCATTTCACAGGGATTCGATAGAAACAATTCTTTTTTCTAATCCTAGTTTGGGCCCTTTGGGAAAAAAAAAGGGATTTTTTTTTTTAGAAAAATCCCGTGAAACTTTCTTTCTTTTTCAGTTTCAGTTTCTCAATAAAAAGACTGTGAAAAAAATCTTTTTATAAACTTTTACCCTTTTTTTTATCTTTCTTCAAGGAAACGAACTACATTTGATAAACAAAACAAAGGGGGGGTGCAAAAGGGTGACCCCTTTTTGGGAAACCTTTTTTACCCCCCCTCAAAACAATGGGCCCGGAATCCCGGGCACACAAAAAAAGGACACACAGAACCCCGGGGTTAAAAATCAAGGTGGGACAACTAACCCGCGCTCAAACCCCGAAATTTTTTTGGGTATGTTTTCGGACCCAATTGACTTCCGGGTATCCAAAATGGATGAATGGCCCGAGCTCGCTCGCCACGCCATAGAGGTGTTGTCCTGCCCAGCAGCCAGCGTCATATCTGAGCGGACCTTCAGCACAGCTGGAGGAGTCATTACAGACAAATTCATCTGGCTTTCCACTGACAATGTGGATACTTTTATTTTTACAAGTACAGATAAATCGCCCAAAATTAAAGGGTTTACGCTACTCCCTAATATCAAAAACCCTATGTCAGATAGGGAGAAAAGGAAACTAAAATACAACTTTTATTCAATATGCCAATAAAATCACAAAGAAGGCCACAAGACACGAACAGACAAGTGCACTCCTAATAACACCCTACAAAAACTAAAATATCCTAACCTAATGATGCACGGGATGATCGTCCCAATAAGGACGTTCCCGTCAGGAACCTAACCCTTGCACTGATCTATCCCTAGTTACCCCTGTCCCAACATGTTTCGACCTTCCCCAGATATGAACAAGGTCTCCTCAGGGGACTAGCATGTGGGGAAAAAGAAATAAAGTGGGGTATAAATGATGTTAAATCTCAGGTATAGATAGGGATGTATTTAAAGAATACATACACTACCAAAACAAGGGTATAAAACACAGTGTATTAGGTACTCAGGTTTTCAAAATGATCCTATACACTGAGCAGTAAAACGTGCACACCATCATCCCACATAAACACTTACAGCAAATATATACAAATCCCCTTATAATACTAATATGTTAAAATAAACATGGGGTAAATTGCCTAGAGAACTAGAAGTCTATCCATTCAGTATAAACATATACTGTTACCATAATAGGATGTCTGCTTAAATGTGACTGTCTTAATGACAAAACGGCCACTGACTCCAGAAAAAAAATATACAAATATATACACCTTACCAATGGAAGCAATATCGCTCGATCATGGAAGGTAATCTGAAAACAAAGCAGATGTATAAACCTAATCAGTTACCATAAAAACCAACAATCATATCTGGAAATGTGAAGACTTAGATAAACAAGTACCTCCAAGTGAATAGAAGCTCACTATCTAGTTCAACTGGCATAGAGAGGTGACAGCGGCCAATGCCGTTCTCGCGAGACTCAGCATGCGCAGCTTCTGCTTGCGCTCAACAGGCCTACACAGGTCACCTTACAGTAGCGCGTCCAAGCGAATCCAGCCTGACGCGACTGCAGTCAATGCTGCAGGTGATGAAGGACGCCGAGCGCGCTTCAATCTCACGCCTTTAAAGTCAGCGTGCCTCGTCATCAGCCAACGTACCTGAAGCTCTGCCCATAGCAACAGTGACGGCGGGTAAGGCGTCCATAGATCCCGGCTAATACCTCAGAGGAGGAAAAACGCCTTCTTTACAGACCCAGGACTCGAGGCTTCAGCAGCGTTAAATACCGCCGCTTTACCTATTTAGCGATAAACGCAATATTTACAGCTGGTTTCACTATCTTGGGACCAGAACCCAAAGAGAGTATTAACCAAAAGATGAAAAGGAGGAGGCAATTACGCACAGGTAATGTTAGTTAGACAGATGAAACACTCTCACAGAGTTAAACTTAAAATTTAGACCAATGAATGAAGATACAGGGATGAGACAGAGAGTCTAGATGAAGCAACTGTAGTCAACAGAATCATTTAAACCAAAGGGTATCTGTGTTTTCAACGTAACTATCCAGAAAGTTTCTCTCTGTAGCAACCTTTTATTAATGTCACCTTTACGGATAGTAGGTTTGATGCTCTCAATGCCTACCCATTTCAGACAATTTATGTCTCCATTGTGGTGTGCCCAGACATGTTGCGCTACAGATGTATCCCTTTGATGTCTCACATCCCCAAGATATTCACAGACTCGTCGACGCAGTTGACGTATCGTCTTGCCAACATATTTCATACCACAAATGCAGTCTATAAGATACACGACATGTGTGGATTTACATGTGATGAATTCACGGATATGGAATTCTTTTTCCTTCTCAGAGTCCTCAAAGGTGAAACGTTTCTCCATATGTGGACACGCAACGCAATCTCTGCACCTGAAGAAACCTTTAGGCCTACTGAGCCATGTTTCTGTTTGGTGTCTTCAAAAATGACTATGTACTATGTACTATGTACTATCTTGATTTTCATCAAGATGAATCAGTCGTGGATCTCTGATGAGGTTGTGGCCCTGGTTGCCGAGGTCACCCATAAGTTGCCAATCTACCTCACATTCCTCTTCCAAAAGAAATGGTCCTCTTGAAAAAAAATTTTTTAAATGATCATTTATTCTGAGTGCCCAAAAGGTTATTTTGCTGGTTTTGCGGTTAGGAGACTGTAAAAGACACCAATCGTACACGGTTTCATGAAAAAAAGTATTCCACTTAGTCATTTCTTCAATAAAATTTCAAGCACTGTCAATGGTTTTGGGGTCATGATGCTGTGAAAATCAACTATAATCCAGGTCCTTTGGTACAGAAATGTGGTTTCTAACTGACATTTCTTCCTCACTATTTTTAACACTGGCTGAGAGGTCATTTTTATAATTTTTTGGGGGCATGGTGCTGACATACAGCTATACCACAGGTCCCATTGTAAAAAAAATGTGGTTTCTAACAGGTATTTGTTCTTCACAATTGTCAACAGTGGCCAAAGGGTCATGTTTTGAATATTTGGGGGCATGGTGCTGTGACATACAGATATACTACAGGTCGTATTGTAAAAAGTGTGGTTGCTAACAGGCATTTGTTCTTCACAATTGTCAACAGTGGTCGAAGGGTCATGTTTTGAAGGGTCATGAAGCTGTCAAAAACAGGAATAGGTAGGACACTGTTAATGGACACATATTGCAAAGTGACTTGTTTTTGCAAGAAGTTTAACATAAAAAGCAATCCCTGTAGTGAGACAACCCTTTAAACAAAGACGTTGTGGGATTCCCTCCTATTTTAAACATGTGGTTTCCAGAATTAAACTACTAAAAAACGTGCATTTACAAAATAGCTGATAAAAATATTCCTCTGAATTGCACAAGGGAGGTACAGGACTTGAACAGATGTAGGTTTTTCAGAGGACATGGAGTATGGGAACATTCACCAATTTCCTCCAATTTCCTCCAGCACGTTGAGTAAAACGAGAAAAAGAAAGCCAAGATAAAGGGCACCTGGGTGAAACAGGACCGTCAACCACCAGCATTTCCAAGTAAAGCTCAATTGGTCCGCACTCATAGAGGTAGAAATTTGTCAAACGCTACCCAGGTCTTGATTATGTACTGAGGAAGGCTGGAGGTCTTAGCTCCCACTTCCGCTTCCGCACTCTGCCTCGGCCCGACTGTTTTCGTTGCTGCATCATAGGGGCATTTTTGCCGTGTTAATAGGTGACGGACGCCAGCCCTGGCTCTTACCGCACCCACCGTGAGTCCGGCCCTGCTAGCTGAACCCACTGTTAATAGATGACGGACGCCAGCGCTGGCTCTCACTGCACCCACTGTAACTCCGGCCCTGCTAGCTGAACCTGCGTGTTAATAGATGACGAACACCAGCCCTGGCTTTCACCACACCCACTCTATGTCCGGTCTTGTCACCTGAACCTGCGTGATCCACGTTCACAGCCTCACCCTCCTTGATCAGTAATTTCCTTCAACCCACTTGACATTATAATGCAGGATTTTCAGACAGGCCTTGTTAACCTACTGGGGACATCTGTTTCATTTGTTTCACATTCTAATGTCACAGTGAAACACTAATGTGCCAGCAGTAGAATGGCAAGTAGCTGTAGAAGCAGCAGCATTGGAAAACTTTTTTTAAAAGAGTTTATTTGTTGTTCCAGATTTTTCTCATGGTCCATAAGGGCACCTGTGCGCATTTTTGGGTCATGCTATGGCTCAGGACAGGGAGAGTCAATGTCCAGTTCAACTAAAATGGTGGTTCAAAGACTAGTTTCTTCTGGCCCTTTTAAATCTGTGGCTCATGCATGTTTGGGGCTCATGCTGCGGCCCAGGGCAGGTATAGTTAATGTCCAGTTCAACTAAAATGGTGGTTCAAAAACTACTTTCTTCCGGCACTTTTTAATCTGAGGTTCTATCAAGGGCATCTTTGCTGGTTTGGGGGCATGCAGCTATAAAAGAAACCAATAGTAAAGGTCTTGTTGACAGAAAGCTAATTTGCCGCACTTCAAAATGAAGAGCGGTTACTGGTGTCTACCCTCCTTAATCCACATTTTAAATCAAAAGTCAGCAATTTCCTTCAACCCACTTGACAATAGAATGCAGGAATTTTACATAGGCCTCGCTGGGCCTCCACTGGGGACATATGTTGCGTCAGCTTCATGTTCTAATGTCATGGTGGTACAACGTCAGCAACGTTCCAGCAGTAGAATGGCAAGCAGCCATAGCAGCAGCAGAAGCAAGATTTGAAAAATATATATTTTTTTTTTAAATAGTCAATTTCTTATTGATAATGTGTATTCTAAGTGTCCATAAGGGCATTTTTGGGTGGTTGTGGGGTCAGGCTACTTTAAAATGGATGCCAGGGGTGGCAATTGGGCAGTATTCCAGGGGCCGGAATGAAAAAGGTGCCCGGTGATATGTTAAAAATAAGAAGTAGTATTGGGTGGGCAGCCCATTTGATTTAGCTGCATGTGGCCGCTGTAACTGAGGCCCTGCCAGCTGAACCTCCACGTTCCCCGCTGGGACGTTCTTGCTGAAATCGGCACCGCACATATGACAAGTTGTTGGTCCCAGGTGCAAAAAGTGCTAGGGGTCTCCTGGCAGTTCCCATGTGCCATGTCTAATACTGGTGTCTTGTTTGTGTGAAAGGGGCCCTGTAGCTGTTGGTACCACTGTACCTGCTGTGGCTACGCCATCTATTTAGCAATGTCCAAACTTTAAAATTTTCATTATACTTTATCAAGTTACGATATAAAATTTTGACAACCGTCTGTAAGACATAGAAAAGTGCAGGTACTTATCAAAGAGCAATGCGATCCATTTTTCTGCGGAGCATAGCGATGAGGATAAGCTGGAGGACGCAAGCCACCCACACACCTGTGCGACGTTTCGAAGACTGGCTTCTTTCTCAAGCGGGCGGCTCGCGTCCTCCAGCTTATCCTCATCGCTATGCTCCGCAGAAAAATGGATCGCATTGCTCTTTGATAAGTACCTGCACTTTTCTATGTCTTACAGACGGTTATCGAAATTTTATATCGTAACTTGATTAAAGTATAATGAAAATTTTAAAGTTTGGTCATTGCTAAATAGAGTATGTACGTGAGAGGTGGAAGCTCATGATAACCAAACTTGTGCAGGCAACATTAAATTTAATTACCAAGAACTACTGTGTTTCAAGTGGCTACGCTGTCCTCATGTTTTTGGTTAGCCATTGAACATGATGCATTATATTACTTATGAATTGTTTTCTGTGACTCTTGTTGCATAATTGTCTTGCCTAAGAGGACATATCCAGGTTACTGTTGTGGATGTTAATTCCAGCTTCTCCTCCCCTGTTTGGGTGTAAGAATGAAGCTGTTGTTGCTCTCCCATAGTCTTTAATGGTCATCGGCGATTATGAACTATCGATTATTGGCTATCGGCATGATAATTTCCAAAATTTGTTATCTAACAGATGACGATTGTCAACACAATCGCTCATCACTAAAGGTGACCCCAAAACCTATAAAAACCATCTCTAAATCAATATAAATTCACTAGAAAAATGTATTAAACATAACTTTTATTGAAGTACAGTATTGCTGATAAAAGTAGAGTAAGTCTAAAATCCAACAAATTAACACACATACTGTATAAAGAAAAAATGGTTTGGAAACAGTCTTGGACTGGTCCATCAGAGGCCCATTGGAGGACCAGAGGATGCAAGTCCATGGGACACACATTCAGTTGAAAATTATGACAGGGTAGAGAGCATGCTTTGCTGATGTCCACTTTGCGCCAGAGACAAAGTATAAGACCTACAGTAGAAAGCAGCGCAGGCGACTTGATGTAACAATGTTATCACACCTCATACACCAGTCCGTTTCGTAGGCCAAAAGAGGAAGACTTCGGCTCCAGGCTTTTGGTCTAGGAAATTCTGGGACCAGCATCCCCATGTAGGCAGCATGATGAAGTTACTCCGTGCATGCCAGAAAAAAGCTCCCAGCACAAGCTGTTTTTTTTTTTTTATGTATCTGTATACCTACCTATAGAGGATCCATATAGCTACCTTCAGGTTGCATACATTTCTACCTACCTACAGGGGGCATATATTACCTACAGAGGGCATATGCTTACCTATCTACCTACAGGAGGAATATACCTACCTACCTACAGGGGACATATATACCTACCTACCTACCGACAGATAATTTCTATACCTACCTACAGTGAACCTTTATACATACTGTGACAGAGTGTCTGGACTGGTCCTGGAGGGAATATATATCTGCCCAAGATACCTTATGTCTGCCAGGTAGCAAGCAACCAGAAAGTGAAGCATCAGAGATCTAAAAGATCTCTATGTGTAGGGTTTAGTAAAACCCATTTGCAAGGGCTGGTTTGCTGGAGTGGGGAAAGTGAGGATGGGCCCCCACTCCACCTGGACAGTCCGGGTCTTGGACTCCCTGATTAAGTTTAGGTGTGTCTGCGTCATATAAGGCCAGAGCTGCAGACACACACTCTCTGAGCCTGGGACAGGTTAACTGCTACAAACCTGTGGGAGCACCTACTTGGGGTACAGTGATACTGTTATGTTTGGTGACTAGTATTAGGCCAGCACTGTGTTAGAGAGGAATTCCTGATGTTTAGTTAGAGCCGAACAGGCATAAGATTTGTTTTGTTTGTTTTGTTTTATGTACCACATGCTAAACAAACAAAAATGTTTGCGGTCAGTTTTAAATGAACTTTCCTTGTCGTTTGGACTTCTGTGCCCGCTGAGCTGTGCCCGTCTGCCCAGGAGACGACCAACCCGCTACCTAATCCCTTACAATACCTATATGGGGACTCTATATTTACCTATAAGGGGCCAATTAGATGGGGACTTATTTCTACCTACCTACAGGGGACAGGCTCAGACTGGCCCACATGGGAATAGGGAAAACCCCTGATAGGTCCCTGAGCATGGTAGACCTGGTGTTGTTTTTTGTTTAAATACACATCCTCAGAAGTGGCAAAAAAGCATAAAAAGAGAGGCAAAAAGCAAGATACAGAGCATAGGAGGCTTACACAGTCATTTACAGTAGCTGTAGGGTGGGCCCCTATAATAAACTTCACTGGTGGGCCCAGAAACAGCTCAACTGGTGGGCACCCAGAGTCAACCACACCTGTTGGCCCTAGGTATCCCAGTCTAACACTGACAGGGGGCATATACCTATCTACCTTCAGGGTTCCTTTACACTTACGTACAGAAGGCCTATAACCCTACCTACCTACAGGTGGCTATATACCTACCTATCTACCTACAGGGGGCATATATACCTACCTACCTTAATACCTGCCTTAATACCTGCATACAGGAGGACTCTATATCTACCTTCAAGGGGCCACTCTTCCTGCCTACAGGGGGTGTATAACTAACTACAGGGGTAATTACTCATCTATCTACCTACAGGGAGCCTCTTCACCTACCTACAAGGGGTCTTTACACTTACCAGCAGGGCCCTCTATACCTATCTACAGGGTCATATACTACCTGCAGGGGGCATATATGCAGGGGGCGTATACGCCGCTGGTAATTCCCATGTCAATAAACTCCCCCCTCGGCGGATTCGCCGCGCAGGGAGAGGAGACGTAATCCATAGTTCTCGATGAGATCTGTAGATTACCGTAATGACTGGAACGTTTTCATCCCGTAATTTGCGCACTCCGGCGTGTAATTACGGACTGAAATACATCCAGTTTTAAGCCGTGTAAACATGGCCTTAGAGGGAGACACAGCACAATGGCAGACAGCTCATAGAAGAACCTTGCCAAAACCAGCATTGCAGGGTGGTAGTCAGGGTTGGACTGGAGTGCCTAGGGCCCACCGGTGAAGCTGATTCTGGGTCCCACCAGTGGAAATTATTCTAGGGCCCAACCTAGAGCTACAGTACATGACTCTTATACTCTGCTTCTTGCTTTTTGCCTTCTTTATCTGCCTTTCTGCCTCTCCCAAAGATGCATATGGAGTTTACCCTGTTCTCCTGTGGGCCAGTCCGGTAGTACCTGTGACCTGAAAATACACAGTAATAAATGCAGTTTAAAGCTGCAAAAAATGCACCAAAAACGCACTGTGTGAAAGCACCCTTTGACCAGAAGATATTGCTTTTAACTCATATCCCCACCATGGCATTTATTGTTTCCCCTAGACCTCCGTGGATAAAAACAAAGATTGTTTCATAAGGCAACTTCCGTCTCCATGCTACAGAACATAACATTGACTTTTTGTGATATTATCTATGGCAGTACATAAAATATATCTATGTAAGTTTAGAGATATCAAGGTTGAAAAATAATCATCAATAACATGATGAATCAACCACCGGACCACCAGGGAATTAATAAACATGTGCTCTATCAGAATTGGTACTGGGTGATCAAGGATGATGCTAGATCATCCCAGAAAACTAGGATTACCAGGTATAAAGAACTAATAGGGTCACCAGACTGAGCAGACCTGCATAAGGGGGTTACAAATCACTTGTAGTGTATGTGGGTATGGATAACATGTCGTGATTAGTCACACCAATATGATTTAAGGTTTGGACCGAAAATATTTTAGGAAATTAAAATGTCCTTGACAAAAGGGTATTCAAAGAAAAACATATGATAATCAAAGTCCTGCTGAATATTCAGTTGCCAGTAGGAAATGTATGGTGGCTTCTACAGCTTAGAGACTCGGTAATAAATTTTCGTCACGTCTCTTCAGTTGCTTTAGTATTAGCGTCTGACATTGAATCAATAGCAGTGTATGAACATTTTCTAATAACTCTTAAATTAAATTTAGGACACTGCTCCCATAGGAATCCTAAATTTGTAGACATCCTGAGTTACGATGCCTTGTAGACATATATTCAGAGAAATGCTCAGTTTGGAGATATCCTGATTTAAAATATGTCTCTATACACATAGCTAATGAAGACACTGTCCAGTCTTTGTTTCTAAACTTTACCTTAAAGGAGTTGTCTCAATAATTACAGTGGAGGCATAGGGCCGCTTGTATGAAAACTCACAATCACAGCTCCCTTTTCATTTTTCAGAGCCCTATATGAAATGAAAGGGGTGCACTAATAGGTTATAGCTGTTCACTGTTATGTAAACTAGTGGTATGTGACCGCTGCAGGCAATCAGTGGCACCATTCAGAAATAGCAGAATGACGGACTGGAAGAAGGGCTTTTAAAACTTGTTTAGTCCCACTATGGTACTTGACCACTACTGACCATTATTGCTTTTGCATTGTTCTGCAATAGTAATATATTGCAGAATAGCATATAACTGTAATTCTCTTATTACACTCAGCCTGAGAGGTAAATTGAGACAGCAGTATGGAGTGACTCATCATTTAGTAACTGCACCAGAAAAATGATCAGTATATACAATCAAAAGTATATACCTATAGAGTACATAAACCAATGAAGAAAATAACAAACAATGCATATGAAAAAAGTTATTTATTAGGATATAAAATTACACTAGTATGCAATAAGGCACAAAACTAAACCAATAAAAAATAGATGGTAAAGAGAGGAAAAGATTGTCTTGTATTATACAATATATAATATCATATAATAATAATAATAATAATAATAATAATATAATAATCTTTATTTATATAGCGCCAACATATTCCGCAGCACTTAAAAAACGTAAGGGCAATAATTACAGACAAAAGACAGACATTACACAGTGAGAGCTACTTACAGATGAGACACAAGGTGTGAGGGCCCTGCTCACGAGAGCTTACAATCTATGAGGGTGTCTGGAGGAGACAACCGGGGAGAAGTGCTGAATTTACAATGGTCCAGCCTTGTTTCATAAATATGGGGTGGTTTACATAAAAATTGGGTGAACCTGCCACCATGACAGTACATCTATATACAGATAAATGCCTGTGATTTCCCTATTTGAAAGGGAGTGACAGAAATGTGTGGTGTTTAGAAGGTGTAGGTTAAAGCAATTAGTGGTTTTGGTGGGCCAGCCTGAGAAATGTATTTCAGGACACTCTTAAAACTGCGAAGACTGTGGTTGTGCCTGATGGTACGTGGTAGGATGTCCAGAACGGGTGCAAACCCGTGCAAAATCTTGAAGACGGCATGGGAGGTTCGGAGAATTGTGGTCTGTAGTTTGATGTCCGTATGCTGAGGGGAGAGAGTGGGCAGGGTGGTAGACAGAGATGAGGGAGGAAATGTAGGGGGGTGCAGCACTGTGGAGATCTTTATGGGTGAAAGTGATTAGTTTATGCTGTATTCTGAAACGGGGATGGGCAACCTGTACAGACTACACAGGGTAGAGGCCATCATTAAGTGGCGGAAGAAAGACAAGCCTGGCTGTTTGCATTCAGGACAGATTGGAGGGGAGAGTTTGCAGAGTTGGAGACCGATAAGCAGGGAGTTACAGAAAACAAGCCCAAGAAAGAATAAGAGCAACAATGAGGTTTGAGTTTTTTTTGATAGTAAAAAAAGGGACGGATTCTGGAGATGTTATTGAGGTGCAGGTGACAAGAGCGGGCAAGAGATTGGATATAAGGGGTGAATTACAGATCAGAGTCTAGAATAACTCCAAGACAGCAGGCCTGCTGCCTAGGTGTTATGGTGGTGCCACACACTGAGAGAGAAATAGCAGATGGGGGTTGGTTAGTAGATGGGGAAAAATAAGAAGTTCAGTTTTAGTGAGGTTTAGTTGGAAATAGAGAGACGACATCATGTCAAAGACAGTGGACAGACAGTCACCATTGTTTTGTAGCAGGGCAGGAGTGAAGTCTCAGGAAGAGGTGTATAATTGGGTGTCATAAGCATAAAGATGGTACTGGAAGCCAAATCTACTGATGGTTTGGCCAATGAGGGCTGTATAGATTGAGAAGAGGAGTGGACCAAGAACTGACCCCTGAGGGACCCCAACAACAAGAGGGAGAGGAGAAGAAGTAGAACCTGCAAATGAGACACTGAAGAAGCGGTCAGAGGGGTAGGAAGAGAACCAAGAGAGAGCGGTGTCCTGGATGCCAATTGCATGGAGCATGCTGAGGAGAAGATGGTGATCAACAGTGTCAAATGCTGCAGAGAGATTCAGAAGGACCAACAACGAGTATTTACCCTGAGATTTAGCATTGTGGAGATTGTTAGAGACTTTAACTAGAGCAGTTTCTGTGGAGTGTAGGGTGCGGAAACCTGATTGTAGAGGATCGCCAAGAGAGTTAGCGGAGAGATAGCGGATTAGTCGAGAGTAGACCAAGCATTCGCGGGTTTAGAGATGAAGAGCAGGTTAGAGACTGGTCGGTAGTTGGCAGCGCAGGATGGGTCCAGAGTGGGCTTTTTTAGTAAAGGTTGATAGTAGCCTGTTTAAAGGAGGATTGGAAGATCCCAGTGGAAAGAGAGAGGTTGAAGATTTAAGTAAGGTGCGAGAGGATATCTGGAAAAATAGACTGGACAAGGTGGGAGGGATTGGGGTCACTAGAGCAGGTGGTGGGGCGGTCAGACAGGAGAAATCTGGACACTTCTTCTGTGGTTGGGTCAAGAGCTGAGAGCAGACTGGAGGATGTGCGGGGAGGGACAGAAGGGTTCTGTTTGGGGTTTTGAGAGAGATTTTTGCTGGGATACTGTCAATTTTGTCTTTGAAGTAAGTGGCCAGGTCTTCAGCACAGAGGTCAGTGACCGGGGCCCGAGCTTTGGGCCTGAGTAGGGAGTGGAAGGTGTCGAACAGGCGTTTTTGGGCTGTTGTGTAATGTGGAGATGAGGTAGGTGGAATATTTTTGTTTGGCCGAGTGAAGGGCTGTATGGAAGTCCAGAGCATAAATTTTAAATAGTGGAGAAAGTTTTGCGGGTAGCTTTGATTTTCTCCACAGACGCTCTGTACACCTGGAACAGCGCTGCAGATGGCGAGTCTGAGGCGTGTGCCATGGCTGCGGGTGTCTGACTCTGGTAGTGTGGTGTGTGAGTGGTGCCAACATGTTCAGGGTGGATGAGAGTGTTTCATTGTAACATTTAACAGCCAGGTCAGGGCAGGAGAGGGAGGAGATTGGTGGCAGTGAGGACTGTAAGGTGACTGTGAGTTCCTGAGTGTTAGGCCATGTTCACATGGCTTAAAATGGGCTGTATTTCGGTCCGTAATTACATGCCGAAGTGCGCAAAAATTTCGGGCTGAAAACGGCCCATTCCCTTCGGGAATCCACAGTTCTCATAGAGAACTATGGATTACGTCTCCTCTCCCTGCTCGGCCCAAAACTGCGGCGGGAGATAAGTGACATGTGAATTACCACGGCGTATACCCCGGGCCGCTGGTAATGCAAGTCAATGGGTCGGCAAGTGCTGGCCCCCCGCTCCACCCCCGCTCCCGCCCCGCCCCCCGCCCCACGCGTAATTGCGGGCGTAATTACGTCCCGCAGTTAAGCCGTGTGAACTAGCCTTAATAGAGTGGGTATTTCTGAATGGATGACGGGCAGGTGTGTCCAGAGAGGGGTGGCGAAATATTGATAATAAAAGAGATGAGGTTATGATCAGAGAGAGCATAAGGAAATTAGTGAGGTTAGAAATTGATGAGAGACGACAGAAAACCAGATCAAGTGCGTTCCCATCCTTGTGGGTGGGAGAGTCTGTAAACTGCGAGAGGCCAAGAGAAGAGGTCAGTGAGGCCGAAGGAGACATGGGGTCATAAATTGGGATGTTGAAATCACCCATGATGAGAGTGGGTATTTCAGTAGAGAGGAAATAAGGGAGCCAGGCGGCAAAATGATCCAGAAACTGGCGGGGAGAGCCGGGGGGTCTGTACACAACCGCGACTCTGAGAGAAAACATCCGGAAGAGTCTGAGGTTGTGGACCTCAAAGGAAGGGAAAATGAGGGAGGGTACAGGAGGAATGACCTGGTAAGTGCAGTGTGGAGAGAGAAGTATGCCAACTCCTCCACCCTGCCTCCTCTCAGGTCTGGGGGTGTGGGTAAAGTGTAGGCCACAATAGGTGAGGGCAGCAAGGGAAGCGGTGTCAGAGTGCTGGAGCCATGTTTCTGTGAGAGCTAGGAGGTTGAGGGAGTGGGAAAGAAACAGGTCATGAACAGCAGTGAGTTTGTTGCCAACAGATCAGGTGTTCCACAGAGCACATTTAAAAGGGGCAGAAAAAGAAGTACAGTGAATAGCAAGCAGGTTAGCAGGGTTTCTATGGGAGGCAGAGGAGGAGGGGGATGAGAAGTAAAGGAAGGAGGGCCGGGGTTTTTGGGGGATGTCTCCTGCAGCGAGAAGCAGGAGAATGAAAAGCGACAGCAGATGTAATTGATGTGTATGAGCGGCGCTTGTGTGGCACTATGCAAGCAGGTGATTTTGGGAGTTGAAAAGGGGAACAGTGTGTGGGATGTAATACATGGATGAGGGGAGGAGAGAGGCGCTGATGTGGATAGAATTGTCGGGGCTGAGACTGGATGGTAAGTAGGGGGGAGATGGCTACAAGGTTTGACAGCAATATGAGCATGGTGAAAGAGGTGTGGGGTGAAAGACGGGACTCACAAAAAAGTGATCCTCCTGGCCCCCTTAAAGCCCAATTCCCGTCCCATTTTGTCCCATTTCTTAAAACACTGCAAACTATCACTTTCAAATCTAGCGTTTCAATCATGCAAATATAGATGCACGATTGACTGATGGTTTAGATTGACCCCACTCTCAAAGTTATGGGTGCTTTCTGCCAGTCAAATTGTATCATCTGGGAACCAGGGTGTAAATGGGAGGAATTACAAATGGCCCTTCACAGAGAACAACTTCAATTTAAGGTTGGTGATCAAATGGCTGGACAATAAACACAGGGTAAAATTAAGGAATACAGGGCTGGGAAGCTTCTCTTCAACACAAACAAACCATTCAAATAAACAATAAAAACAAACAGATATTGCAAAAGGGTTGCTGAGGGATGTAGTTCACACACGTACCATTCAAAATACAATATAATCAAAACAGTATATTGCAGAGGGGTTGCTGAGGGATGTATTAACACAACGAAACCCGTGAGAGAGGGCAAGAAAACATATCAGATATAAACAGGAATGCCATGGTCCTATTTCTTAAAATCACTTACAATCTATCACTTTCAAATCTAACAGTTTCAAATCATGCACTAATATAGATGCACGATTGACCGACGGTCAGATTGACCTCAGCTCTCAAAGTTATAGGGTGCTTTCTGCAGCTCAATTAGTATCATATACTTTATATGTTATAATATAGCATATATGTTATCATATAGTAGATATTTAGACAGACAGACAGATACATAGATAGATAGATAGAGAGATAGATAGATATGAAATAGATAGATAGATAGATAGATGCACTTAAACCTTCATAATATACAGAAATCATACATATCTCATAGTGAAAAAGTAACAGGCAACATAAACCAATATCAACCATGGCATATACTCGCCAGTATATTATTTTACCATGCTTCCTCCAGGGGAATCATTGAAGTTATCTCTGGTCCCTGCTGCTGAAGCAATCATGATGCAACTGTACAGGAAATGGTGAAAAAAAGGATTAAAGGGTTGTTCTCGCCATGCTGTTTCACAGAGCTACAGCCTGCTTCAGACTCATACTTTCTGTTTAGGTTGCGGGTTTTTCTATAGCAGCAATTAGCATATCAACTCTGCTATTCATAGCTGATCCTGTTACAGTGACATGACTGTAGGTGATTTACAATAAGTCGTGCACAAAGCTACAGAGCTCTAAGGGTTTAAACTTGTCATTTACTTACATAAACAAAGCTCCTGTGTGTAGTTGCCAAAATAGCCTTTAGATGTTGATCAGGTTTTCAAATTAGAAAAGTAGATAAAAATATCCAAAATGTATTCAATGCAAGCATTGGAAGACACACAGTATACAGCATGTAGCCTGTACAAACTATGTCTTACCCAGCTCAGAGTAAGTTCTAACTTTTATAATCCAATCCCTCCTCCTTCTTCTGCAAGAATACATTAACCAATCTATTTAAACCTTAAAAAACTAATTCCTATACATTGGTTTGAAGTTAACATTATCATATGGGGCCCGCCTCTGGGTGTTTCCCTACTCAAACAAAAAACCTTGTCTTATAGGAGTACTGTTTCAATGAATGAATTGAACTATACATCTACACCACGTGTCATTAATTAACTGACACCACAGTGTCTCAGTAGAAAAGGGACCCCAGTGTCTAACATCACCCATCCCATATGCTGAACACTGAAGAACTAAAAAAAATTCCAATCACCAAAATGGAGGCTTTTGTAGTTATAACAAAGTCCCTAAAATTTGAATAACAAGGAATCAAAAAGTTGCATGCATCCCAAAATTATATCAATTAAAAGTACCTTTCAGCCCACTCAACATTCACCTTCATTCAGCTTCATAGGTGGAGGAAAAAAAATATTATTGGATGTAGAAAATGGCGCTGCAGCACTAGTTTATGTAATAAAGAATGTTTGTATTTTGTTAAGGTTGCTTTCGCATGGTGCGTTTTTGGTGTGTTTTACTTGTAGAAATACACAGCATTAAAAAAGTTATGGCTCTTGGAAGGAGGAGAGAAAAAAAATTAAGTGACCAAAAAGGAAGGGGTTAATACTGTGCCTGGGCTTTTGGGTCACTAAACTAGTGAAATTCCTTTCTGCTGAGATCTTATACATACCTCCAGTCTATTTAAAGGGGTTTTATCGTTACAAACTTTTGCAGACTTGAGCTGTTTCTATCTGTTACAGCTTCAAATCCAGGGGCGAGTCTCTCCTCTCAGTAGGCATGCCTCTCCTGTCAGGAGGCGAGTTTCCCCTCACTGAAGACTGGTGACATCATCATTATGTGTGAGCAGTGGAAGGAAGAGGATGTCACAGCTCTGCAGACCACCTGCAATGATCAGTTCTCATATCTGTAGAGCTGTTATCTCCAGGCTCCACGAGCTCCTTGTAACCAGATCACCTGTATTAGTGTAAACAGTCATATATACAGCCTGAAATTAAGAAACAAACGGGAGAAATGCATGCTGCCCCTCTCCCAGTTATCAGGAAGGAGGTATAGCAGACTGTATAAGGCTGTTATATGGGGGAGCACAGGGTATAAGACTGTGTTATATGGGGGAGAGTTAATCTTGCAGCTGGAGACTCAGTAAATGCCAAGATCCTTTACATAGAGCTGAGATAGTAGCATAGAGAGGAGCTGAGACAGCCTTCATTATACAGACACAACCATCACAGACAGTTTCACTTTCATGTTCCAGAGCTCATAGGGGTGTAAAAACAGAGTGTGCAGGCAACCAATCACAGTGCAGGGGGCGTGACCCATCCAGGGGGCATGTCTAAACAGGCTGAATGAAATATCAGTAAGCCAATCACAGAAAAGGGGGGGTGTCTCATCCAGCTGCTGCAGAAATAGCTATAGATGCACAGATTAGCTCAGATCTGCTATAGTAAGTGACTTAGGTAATGCAAGCAAATTGCAAAAGTGCTTATTTTTACTGTCCTCATCATTAGGGATATGATCTTTGTAGCGAGAAAACCCCTTTAAGGACTGACAGAGAACAAAGAACAATTAATAAGTATATAAACATCATATGAAAGTATAAAAGATACAAATATTACCCTCACATGTGCTAGAGATGAGATTCAAAAGGGAGTGGCTAACCATGGTCAAATGGCACCTTGGATCAATGAGATAAAAGATAGAGCAGGGAGATACACACCAACATTACAGCATTAACAAAGCAAACATTTCTATCATTTTGTTGTGGGGCTATTTCAGTGGTACGTATAACTTGTCAATTCACATTTTAAAAAGTTTCACTTTTACTTTGTGGAATGGCTGCTTGTACCTTGTATGACTGCACAAGTCATCAGACAATCTCTGCTGCAGGCACTATATATGGCTCTTACTTAGTTAGGACTTGATAGGCACTGTCACAATCACGGTCCGCAGTAGTGGATCCCCTGGACCACCGCAAGTGATGGTATTAGCCACGCCAGGGAACGCAGTCTAAGTAGGTCCTGGTTTTCACTAGAGCCCGCCACAAAGTGGGATGGACTTGCTGCGGCGGGAGTCTACCAGGTCGCTACCCCTGACGTGACTTGCTTGCGGTAGCAACCGAGGTATAGCGTGGTACAGAATCGTAAGGCAGGCTCGTTGTCGGGGACAGGCGGTATGGTCTGGCCAGGTGCAAAGGTCCGTAGTCGACGGAGGCTAACGGTACGGTACACAGTAATCAGGACAAGACTCAGGAAAGTGCTTTCTCTATAGGCAATGACACTAAAGATCCAGCGGGAGTATCAAGAATGGGCAGGCTTAAATAGGGGCAGCGACCGGCAATGGAAAATTACTGGTGCGCTGGCCCTTTAAATTTAACACTGCCGACACACGCGCTCCCTAGGGAGCGCGTGTGTCGAGGGACAGAGACTACAGTAGCAGCGCGGCTGGGTAAGTTATCTATGGGACAGGCAGGGGAACGAGCGCGCCCGCGACCCGACATGCGGGTCGCGCCGCTGCTCGGCAGCTGGGCACGTATGCGCCTGTGACCCGGGACGAGGGTCGCAGGGGCATCCGTGACAGGCACAAATATAGATCAGGGCCAGAGACCCTTATTAGGGCCTTCCTCCCCCAACATGACTTAGTCAATATTCACCATGCCATCTAAGGAGTTAAACAGCCAGGATACATCTATAAAAAAGTGAGGTTATGTTGGCAGGAACCTTCCAGGACATTATATTATTATTACCTTAATCACTTTATAATGAACTACATTAAGAATTTAAATGTGAAATAGCTTTCAAAGCCAAAAGGGCAGAGAGGCTCGAATGTGCATTTAAAATAAGGCTATAGAATATCCAGCACGATGTGGACATTTCCATGTTAGAAAATTACTTCTGAAAAAAGTGAACAACTGTGAAATCAAAAATGTTACAACCTACAACAAAAGGAAGTTTTCTTTCAAAAATGTCTCCCATTACATCTAGTATTACAGAGATAAAGCTCAAAACCATACAATGCTGGTAATGTAGTCAACCAGCTAAATATAATCTAAAGCATACCACCTGGAGATCTCCCAGATTTCTGTAGATCAAGCAAGTCTCCCATAAAGCTGACTGCCGGTTGCCATCACCATGAGTGTTGCAGATATATAATGAAGTCAGTGGGAGCTGTCTTAAAGGGGTTGTCTCACCTCAGGTTTGCTAGCTGGTTTGCCTGTTTTCTAACTTAAAAAAGGGGAGGTTTCTGTTTGAATTTGCTGAGCGTTAATAAACCCACAACTCTATGACCTCACCACGTTTCTCCTCTTTATGTCCGTGCTCCCAATGCTGCCATGGAGACCTAACAAAGCAGCATCGGAACACGACGTAAGAGTACAGAGCTCAGGTATCTGTGTAATCTGTTTAATGTTGTATTCACTCTCTCCCACTTGGATTACTTCTCAGAATGGGTTTCCGAAATTGCGTCTCTGAAATTAGGGGTTTTACTACCATAGACTGTTATGTAATTTCCCTAGGATATTCAAACATGGAGGGGAGAGGCATGGACCGCACATCCTCACACTATACGTTGATCTAATACTTCTCAGCAAAACTTTACAAAAATGAAACAGGAGGTTCTTTTTGATCAAAATGTATAAGCCCACTTGCCACTTCACGGCAACCTCTTTAAAGTGGGTCCCTACACTAAATGGGGGGCAGCACTGCATGATGGCCACCGTCGCAGCAAAATATACACAGATGAGGAGCACAGCCCAGTGGCCCAACAGCCCCACTACTGCCAGACTTGGCCCCCCTGGCTCTGGGCTGCACCAGCACAGTATCACAGCAACAATGGCCGCTATACGGCACCGCCACCAAAAAAGGAAAGGTTGACACAGCTTACCCCTCCTGGGCTCCCTGCAAGGAGACTGAAAGAAACAGAGCATTAACCCTTATACAGACTACTGCTAATTAAAAACACCTGGGCCAAATGGGGAGGAGTGTTGATCCATGTGCGAAAAGAAATAGACGTATGTATTCAAATATGGAGGGGAGAGGCATGGATCGCACATCCTCACATTATTTCCCTAGGATATGCCATCAAAGTCTGACAGATTCAGGTCCCAACTCTGGGACTGCATCATACTCAGGAATGGGCCCCTGAAAGTTACAGATCAAACTGGAGTGCCAACCACACTTGAGCATGGCTTTCCATTCAATTCTATGGAAGTTCCAAGCAGAACACACAACTCACCTGTACTCGGAACTCCCATAGAACAGAATAGAGAGCCATGTGCAAGCGGGACCGGCTCTCCAGTCTGCTCTGTAACTTTCGGGGGCCTGTTCCTGAGAATGGTGTGAGTCCCAGTTGGGACCTGCGCCTGTCAGACTTTGATGGAATATTTTAGTAATGGGCCATCAAAGTCTTTGAATGACAGAGAGGAGAAAAAGTAGATGCAGGAGCAAAAGATAGAGAATTGTAAAAAGGATAAATTACAAAGTGTAAAACAAAACTATAACTAACCCACTTAGGCAATCTTTGAAGTAGGAATAACCCTTTAAAGTAGGGCCTTCTTGTTCTTCCAAAATATCTCTGACCTACTGATACATTGAATCTATAAGACCTCTGTAGGTCTCCTATGGGATCTGGTATCAATAAAATAGCAGCAGATCCTTAACCCCTTACCGCCGGAGCCAGTTTTGGCCTTCCTGACAGAGCCCTGGTTTTAAAATCTGACATGTGTCACTTATTGTGAGAATAACTTTTGGACCCTTTTACCTATATCCAAGTGATCCAGAGATTGTTTTCTCGTGGACAAATTGTGGCTTTAAGTTGGTATTAAATTTTGGTCCAAAAAAGTCCTTGTTTATTGTGAAAATATCAAAATATCATGAAAATTAGCAAAAAATCAGCATTTCAAAGTTCAAAAATTTCTGCATGTAAAGACAGATAATTATTCACTCAAACTAGTTTATAACATGCATACTAACCATATGTCTGCTGTAGGATGGCATCATTTTTTTAAATGTTTTTTTTTTTTGTAGCCACATTAAGGAGGCTTAGAAAATATAGTAGTAATTTTTCAATTTTTCAAGAAAATTTGCAAAATTGATTTTTTTAGGGACCCTGTCCAGTTCAAACGTGACTTTGATTAAAGCCTGTAATGTTAGATACCCCCATCTAAGAAATACAACCCCTTAAAGTTATTTAACAAAAGCATTAAAAGAAAGAAGTTTGTTGACCTTTAGATATTTCACAGAAACTAGAAAGTGGTGGTGAAGTTTAAAAAATTTCACTTTTTTTGCAGATTTTTAAATTTGTTATCCATTATTCACAAGGGGGGTGGAAAAAAAAAATACGTAAATGTGATCAATAGGGAATGCAACTTAATATTGATTCCCCAGATTCGTGCCGCTTTCAGAGATATCCCATAGTGGCCTAGTGCGCTATTTGCTCAACACAAACCCCAGAATAGGAGGTGCACCTACGGACTCTGTGGTCTCTTTTCATTCCAAAAAAAAAACTACAGGTATAAACTTAGAATAAAGATAAATAAAAAATAACTTTTAATAAAATAAATAAGAATGAGAAGAAACGGAAAAGACACCCTCAATATACCCTATAAAAGGACCTCCAAAAATGGGGAAAATGCCCCAATAAGGGCGCCTCCCCACACTGGACCTAAACTAACCCTGTCCCTAGCTACATTCTAAATGAAAATAAAGTACAACACATATACCACAAATGAGAGAGAGCACAAACAAAAATAGTGCTTGATAAAGTAACAATACAAACAGACAATATCGTTTGATGTTCAAAAATACTATGAATTGATGATGCGTCATAGGAAGATGATCAATAACGCATAATTATTCCAATATGTCCACGGCGTTTCCCCCCTAGATTCTGGGGGTCATCAGGGAAAAAATTGCAGTTGATAACAACAATACGGAACATCTAAGGAAAAAAAACAAAAAGATGTATGCAATAAATATAACTCACGTCTTAATAATGGAAAACAGGGATGGTAGATAGAGGACGGGGTCAAGGATACAGTCCTTACAGATCCCGCTATCTGATTACTGAGAACAGGTCCAAGCAGTAACAAATTCAGTGAATCACAAGCCACATATATAGCAGACCAAATAGACCAATTAGTATTCAAGCCCTAGCACCTTTGACAACCACTGAGCCCTGTATGCAAACGCCCAAAAAAAAAAAAAAAAAAAAAAAAAAAAACACAATTTACAAAGGGTGTTAGAAACTACAAGGTCCGGCATGGCAATACGGGAAAACTGCCTCGTGCATGTGCCAGTAGCGGGAGGGAAAACAACAGTTAAAATAAACTACATAGACCAGGATGCAAAGCAGCTGTCACCGGCGCATTCTCCCATGCAGCGGCCGACGGGCACATTTAATGACTGCAATATCGCAGACAGAAGCGAGGCTGAATTAACAGAAAATAAACTACAACATGGGCTGATGAGGCGCTAAGCAGTATTTTACTAATTATAAAAAAGCGCGACTATAGAGCACAATATTTGTATGAGCTAACAGTTGTATTATTATGTGATAAACCATATAAAAGATCCAAACTAAGAATTCCTATAAGATTACTATAGAGTTCCAATTGGTATATAAACGTGTTTGATTACAGACAATATGGCTAATTAAGACTGAACCTAAAATAGAAAAAAAATAAATAAATATACGTTTGTGGGCAGTACAAAGGTCGCTATATAGTGTACTATAGTATATTAAAAAAAAAAACAAAAAAAAACAAGCCCATAGAGCTGGATACTTATGTGCAACTAACCAGCATGAATGTTGTAATAAGGACACAGTAAATGGTCCCACACTGAGGGGACCATTGAGGTACTCAATAGATAACGTGATGTTCATAGCTATAATCACGTACAAAATATGGCTTGTTCGATACTGAATTTCAAAATTAAAGCCAAAAATAATATTTAACATACAAAGATGAATTTCAAAATATGATGATTAATGAAAAATACTGGAGAAGATACATATAAATAAATGGAGCACTATGGCACACCTACCACTTATTAATTATGATGATGCATAAATATGTAATTTTTAGTGATTGAACAATTTGCTAAATGAATGGAGCAAAGGACAAAAAAATCATTCGAGGACCCGTGGCTTTTCAATGGAATTTAAGATTGAAGATCCACGGGTTTTCCCCGTTGTAATAGCTTTCGTATCAAAGTCTCCCACTTGGATGATTGGTGAGACCACTTCGATTACAGAAAAGGATAAGCAAATGGGTTATCACCTGTGAAGTAATTCATTTGGCGTGAGACCGGAGAGTCCCGTTTATGTGTAATATCGACAATATGTTCTAAAATACGGCGTTCTCAGTTCACGTTTCGTCTTTCCAACCTACATGGACGCGGCTATGGACAGGAAAACTGATATATGACAACTTTCGTTTTGCAATTTGCATAACTGTACATCTGAAAGGTACGGCCCGTTCCGTCGAAATACATGTGAATGATTAGAGACATCCAATTAGACCACATGCTTTACAAACTCCAATATATATGTCCCAATGTTTTTGTAGTCAACCACATAGGGGAGGGTCGGGGAGGGGTAAATAAACTATGTACAAGTGAACCCCAATATTTCTCCCTCTCCTGAATGTAATAGCGGGGGCTGGATCAACAAATTGGGATATCTATAGGGGTCTGGGGTGGAGCAAAGGCAAAAAAACTCTGTTAAGAGAGCGATCTGGGGAAGACGCAAGATCAAAGGTGCCAATAATACGTTGTGGACTCACAGTTCTATTACGGAATGAACTGAAGAAATGAGATTTTTCTATCAGTATCGCGTGCAAATGAGTATGCATGAGATAAAACCTTTTTTGGGTAACCTCGCTCTAAAAATATTGTTTTTAATCGATCGCTTACTTCTTTGTATAGCTGTAAGGATGAGCAATTTCTGCGAGTTCTAATGTATGGCCCTTGGAATTACCCTGTTTTAGGGGAACGTGGATGTGAAACTCTCCATTTAAGAAGGCTGTTTTGCAGTTTGGCTTTCTAAAAATGGTTGTCTCCAAATACCATCATTAGATTTTCTTATCAAAGGTCCAGAAATGATAGCTCACGGTCAGGTTGATTTCGAACGTGAACTTTAAACCTACGGAGTTGACGTTGAGGTCTCCATAAAAGAGAGAAAGTTTTCTCTTATCACCTGACCCACAGTTTGATGATGTCATCAATATAACGTCCCAGAAATGATATTACTAACAAACATTTTGATACAATTCTGAGGAAGGACTGTGGTGCTCTCCACCGCCCAGGAACATATTAGGAATAATAGTGGGGGCCACTGGGGTCCCCATAGCTGTGCCCCTGAGCTGGTGGTAGTACCTCATCAAAAGTGAAAAAATTGTGTGTTAGGATAAACGCAGAGCTTCAATTACAAAGTATTGGTGTCGTAAGAAGGCACTCCCTGTGGCCAGGGTAAGATTCTACAGACCAAAACCTCCTTCATGGGGGATGGAAGCTGTAGAGAGCCTCAACGTCAATGCTGCATAACAAAACGTCCGCCTCCACTATCATGCCAACCAATATTAACGCAGGTCAGTGTGGTATCCCTAATGTACGAGGAAGGGAGGTAATGAATGTTGCGAAGTATTTTATCAACATAGAGATCGCATTTTGGTCAGATTATTTATGCCTGAAATTACTAGGTCTGCATTTTTAGGGGGACACCCCCTTATGAACCTTAGGAAGAGCCATAATAGTAGATACCTGAGGGTGTGTTGGAAATAAGAAATTGTACTCATTTGAACAATGATTTTCAAGGGATAAAGCTTTCACCCAGAATACTTTTGGAGCTGGGACGAAATTTTGTTGAATGATTGGAGTCTAATAAAGCATGCCTTGTTTATCACTCAAAAATTGTACGGCACATGTTTTTTATAGTCAAGATTGGTTAGAATGACATATACCCGCCTTTGTCGGCGGATTTGATATTAATATAGGAACTTATCCTCTCACAATACCCCCCCCCCCACCCCCCCCCCCCCCCCCCCTCACTTTCCAATTTTTAAGGGAAGAGTATCATCTTTGGTGAGATGAACCTCTAGGGCAAATCTCATTTGTGTGTATGTTCTCAATACCGTCACAACACCATCTAACACACATATCGGATATTGTCATCAGAAACTGGAGGCATTTTGTACTCTTGGGTCGACAAGAAGAAAATGGACAAGAGCGATCTTTCTCGTTGTCCTCAGTAAGTCACCAGGGTTTGTATCCATAAGATCGGTGGAATCTCACACAAGAGAATGACACTGTTCTGTTTCTTTAATTTAAAAACTTCTTCCATTTAAGATGCGAGCAACAAATGGATTATCTCGACCCACCCAAAAAGATTTCATTTGGAGTACTAGGACAAAATGAAAGACTCTACTTAGTACGGAAATTTCACCCGGAGACGCTTCTCTATCAGAAAGATTGATAATATTCGTGGTTGTCAAGGTACGCGTGCTACTCAGCAACTCTCCTAGTGATAACTCGCACACTAGAGTAGAGAAATCATAAATTTTACTCTGGATATAGTAGAGGAGGTGAGAGCCACGCGCACTCGTCTCGCAACTACACACACACAGCCAACCGCAACGCGCCCGCCTCTGTCCCTGGCCTGTGTGCGAGGAGGACTGCTCGCTGCGGCGGCGCACTCTATGAGTGTCGCCAATTCGATACGTATGAGAACATGTTCTCACAGTGCAAAAAACCATAGAACGTATGGAGCATAAGTATGTGTACGGACTGAGAGTGAGAGATATATAGATAGTGTTGAAAGATACTGGTTATTATCGGCATTTACAGACTGCACATTTTTTTCTTTTTCTCCCACTCCTCCGCGGAATTAGTTTGGGCGGCCATCCAATCGGGGAGCGATTTCAGGGAAATCGAGTTTGATAAGGGGACCTGTTAAATGTACGATTTTGTGTACGTCTAGATTCTGAATCAGAGTGGTCTGTATCGCGTGGAAGAAATATTGTACCATATTATTTTCATGATGGTTGTTAGAGGCTCCAGACCACTATAAGCCCGGGTTTTCCCTAAAAACTCGGCCAATCGCGCACGAATTGATTATGTTTTCTCTCTTTTGAGATGGGATGTAAATTTGTCAATATTGTTTTGAAGTTCCAGTTCTTCTGGTGAATTCTGGTTCACTTTTACGTGTGAGACCAGTTTCAACAATGTCCTTTTAAGTTCGATATGCTCTCTCTTAAAATATTCTTTTCTTCAGCACAAGAATATTCATAAAACGCAGGGGAAGAGGCAAGTCGCCTCCCTGTTCCCAACGTCGCATTAATTCTGGGTTTCTAGATATTCAATGCCGGTACAATCGGGATCCTAAGCACCTTTCGGAACTATATTATTTTGATATAGTTTTCCAAAGATTTAAGCTCCCACCAATGATTTAATGTACAATCGATATTGCACATTTTAAATCCATTAAAAAGTTGGGACAAAGGTAAATCATTTTTTGAATATAATGTATTCTTTATCAGAAAAAACTCCCTCCAACTCTTGTCAGCCATTTATCACAACCAAGGGGTAAGGAGTGTGCCATAGAGACCCAAAAAGGAGAAATATAATAGAAAAAGGAAGGTACCACCTAGAAGGAGCACCTGAGTATCAAAAACACAAACACTACCATGTACTCTACTTAAGCACGACTGTATAGGTGTAGAGAACCCTTGATATAATGAAATGTAGTTCTGGGGTATACCAATAACAATTTAAACCAAAACAACTTAAGGTTTAACACCTAGAATAAAGATTACATAAAACATAACTTTAATAAAAATAAATAAGAATTGAGAAAGAAAACGGGAAAAGACCACCGTCAATATACCCTATCAAAAGACCTGTCTGCCTCCAAAAGTTGGGGTAAAATCGCCCCATAAGGGCGCCCCCACACTGGAACCTGAAACTAACCTGTCCCTCAGTACAGTCTAAATGAAAAACAAAAGAAAAACACATATACCAACAAATGGAGTGCACAACAAAATAAAAGTGCGTGATAAATAACAATAAACAGACAATATACGTTTGATGTTCATTATACTAGAATTGATGATGCGATAGGAAGATGATTCAATAACGCATAAAAATATTCAATATTCAAACGCGTTTCCCCCTAGATACTGGGTTCAATCAGGGAAAAATTTGCAGTTGATAACAAACAATACGGAAACATTAAGGAAAAAACAAATAGATGTATGCAATAAATATAACTCAACGTCCCTTAATAATTGGGAAAACAGGGCTGGTTTAGATAGACGGACGGCGGGTCCAGGTTAACGTCACTGTACAGAATCCCCGCTATGGATTACTGTGACAGGTCCAAGCTGTAACAAATTCAGTGAATTCACAAGTCCCACAATATATAGCAAGGCCAAATTTGGACCAATTAGTATCTAGGCCATTAGCACCTTTGGACAATAGAGAAAACTTTCTCTCTTTTATTGAGAGCCTCAACGTTCAACTCCGTAGGGTTAAAGTTCACGTTACGAAATCAACGGACCGTGAGCTTAGCATTTCTGGACTTTTGATAAGAAATCCTAATGATGGATTTTGGAGACAACCATTTTAGAAAGCAACTGCAGAAACAGCCTTTTAATGGGAGAGTTTTCATCCACGTTCCTAAAACAGGGGTTATTCATAAGGGCCACAGTACTATTAGAACTACGCAGAAATTGCTCATCCTCGTACAAGCTATACAAAGAAGAAGCTGATCAGATTAAAACAAAGATTTTAGAGGCGAGGTTACCAAAAAAGGTTTTATTCAGCTACTCATTTGGCACGCGATACTGATAGAAATTCATTTCCTTCAGGTTCATTTCGCGTAATTAGAACTGTTGTGGTCCACACGTATTATGGCACCTTTTCTATCTTGCGTCTTTCCCTGATTCGCACTCTTATCAGGAGTTTTTGGCTAATTGCTCACCCAGGACCCTATATTATCCCAATTTGTTGATCCAGCCCACCGCTATATTACATTAGGAGAGGGAGATATATTGGGATCGAATTGTACATTGTTTATATACCCCCCCCCGTCCCTCCCCTATGTGGGTGACTGCCAAAAAACAGTTGGGACATATGATGTGGGAGTTGTAAGCATGTGGGATAATTGATTGTCTCTAAATCTTCACATGTATTTCGTGGGCCGTACCTTTCAGAATGCTACAGTTATGCAAATTGCAAAACGAAAGTTGGTCATATTATCAGTGTTTCCTGTCCTTGCCCAGGTCCTCATGTATGTTGGAAAGACAAAGCAAGTGAACTGGACGCCGTATTTAGAACATTAATGGCGATATTACACATAAACGGGACTCTCGGTCTCAGCCATATGAATTACCTTCACTGTGATAACCCATTGGCTTTATCTTTTCTGTAATCGAAGTGGTCTCACCATCTCACGTGGGGGGACTTGATCGAAAAGCTCATTACAACGTGAAACCAGTTGGATCTTCATTATTAAATCATTGAAGCCTACGTGGTATCATTGATTTTTTGTCCTTTGCTCCATTCATTTAGCAAATTGTTCAGTCACTAAATATTACATATTTATGCATCATCAGTATTAATTTGTGGTTATGGTGTGCCATAGGTGCTCCATTTTTTATATGTATCTTCTTCCAGTATTGTTCATTTATCATTCATATTGAAATTCATCTTTGTATGTTAAATATTATTTTGCTTTATTTAAATTCCAGTATCAACAAAGCCTATTTTGGTACGATGATTATAGCTATGACATCTACGTTATCTATTGAGTACCTCATTGGGACCTTCAGTGTGGGGACCTTTTACTGGGTCTATTACTAACATTCATTGGTTAGTTGCAAATAATTATCCTGCTCTATGGGCTTGTTTTTTTTTTTTTTTTTATATATCTATAGTACACTATATAGCGCCTTTGTACTGCCACAACGTATATTTATTTATTTATTTTTTTTCTATTTTAGGTTCAGTATGAAGTAGCCATATTTCGGTATATTCAAACACGTTTATATACCTATTGGAAACCTCTATAGTATCTTATTATAGGTTCTTAGTTTGGATCTTTTATATGGTTTATCACAAATATACAACTGTTTAGCTTGCATACAAATATTTTGCTCTATAGGCTCGCTTTTTATAATTATAAAATATGCTTAGCGCCTTCATTGCCATGTTGTATTGTTTATTTTCTGTTATTCAAGCCTCGATCTGTCTGCGATTATTGCAGTCATTATATGTGACGTCGGCGCTGCTGAGAAGGCGCCGGGTGACAGCGCATTGCATCCTGGTCTATGTAGTTTATTTAACTGTTGTTTTTCACTCCCCGCCTACTGCACATTGCACGAGGCATTTTTTCCCGGTTGCATGCCGGACCTTGTAGTTCTAACACCTTTGTAACTGTGTTTTTTTTTTTTTTTTTTTTTTTTTTTGGCGATTGCTACAGCGGCTCTGTGGTTGTCAAAGGTGCTAATGGCTGATACTAATTTGGGTCTAATTTGCTGGCTATCTATATGTGGGCTTGTGATTCACTGAATTTGTTACTGCTTTGGGACTTGTTCAGTAATTCAGATAAGCGGGGGGATCTGTACATGACCTTATCTGGACCCCGTCTCTATCTACAGCCCTGTTTTCCATTATTAAGGGACGTGAGGTTTATTTATTGAATACATCTTTTTGTTTTTTTCCTTAGATGTTTCCGTTTTGTTGTTATCACTGCAAATTTTTTCCCTGATGAACCCCAGTATCTAGGGGGGAAAAGCGTTGGAATATTGGAATTATTTATGACGTTATTGATCATCTTCCTATGACGATCATCATTCATAGTATTATTGAACATCAAAGTATATTGTCTGTTGTATTGTTATTTACTCACACAGCCTTTTTTTGTTTGTGCACTCCATGTGTGGTATAGGTGTTTTTCTTTTTTTCATTTAGATGTAGCTAGGGACATGGGTTAGTTTAGGTTCCGTGTGGGGGCGCCTCTATTGGGCGATTTCCCCATTTTTGAGGGCAGTCAGGTCTTTGGATAGGGTATATTTGAGTGGTGTCTTTTCGTTTTTTTCTCCATTCTTAATTTATTTTTATTAAAAAGGTTATGTTTTATGTATCTTTTATTCTTAGGTGTTATACCTTTAGTTGTTTTGGTTTAAATTGTATTGGTATACCATGAACTCATTCATTATATCAAGGTTCTCTACACTATACATCGGCTTAAGTAGAGTACATGGTAGTGTTTGTGTCTCATTTTCATTACCATTTTATTTAAGCGCCATTTCAGGTTTGCGGACACCCTAAGGTTCCAAAACCTAATAAATACCCCTAAAAGGACCCCATATTGGAAACTACACGCCTTACGGAATATATCCAGAGGTGCAGTGAGCATATCGACCTCACAGGTGTTTCACAAATATTTTTAGCGTTCGGCTCTGAAAAAAAAAAAAATATATTTTTTTCCAATAATCTGCAATTTTAGCTGAAAATTTTAAAATTTTTACAAGGAATCCTGGAAAAAGCCCCAAAATTGTGTTACGCAATTTCTTCCAAGTTCAGCAATACCCTACATGTAGGTGTAAACTGCTGTTTGGGCGCATGGCAGGGTGTATAAGGGAGGGAGTGTTACTTGGCTTTTGGAGCACAGATATTGGTGGGGCCATGTTGCATCTGCAAAACCCCTCGAAGTCTAAAAAACAGGTGAAACCTTCCAAGTTGCCCCTTTTTGGATTAACACCCCCCGGGATTCATCTAAGGGTGTATTTTGCATTTTGGGCGCAAGGGTTTGTGTTTTTTTTTAGCATTGGGCCAGGGAAAGGGGGGAGGGGGGGGGACCGTTCCCATTGTTTTTGGGCTTCTTTTTTAAATTCGCCATAGGGGATAATTGAGAGATAACTTTCTAGGGGGGTCGGTACAATTACAATGAAAAAATTTTAAAGTTTTTTTATTTTTATACTTTTACACAATAGAAGCGAGTTTAAAAAAAAGTTGCGTTTTTATTTTGTTATTCGACACCCCTAGCTTTTTTAATTTTTTGTACGGGCTTTTGGGGGGTGTTTTTTGAGTGAGTTGATGTTTTTTTAGTATGTTTAACGGGGTGATTTGTCTTTGTCACTTTTTTTTAAGGTTTTGTAAGGCATTTTGTACAAAATACAGCAACCGGGGTAGGTTTTTTATTTTTTTTTTTTGAGCGGTTGGGGAAAATTTTAGTAGATGCGGGAACGTTTTGCTTTTTGGGGGGGAATTTTTTGTAGCCTTTTTTCCCCAAAAAAAAATTTTTAAAAAGGAAAAATTTTTGGGGGAGGAGAGCCATAACTTTTTTTATTTTTTTGTTTTGGAGTGTATAGGGACTTTTTTTTTTCGGGGTGAGTGGTTTTTTTATTGTATATTTTTGGGGGGGCAAGACTTTTAATCGCTTTTAAACCGTTTTTTGGAAGGGAGGGTGAAGAAAATACTGCAAACCAGCAGGTTTTTTATTTTATTTTTTAATAGTGTTACCCTGGGTATCGTGACAAGTTAGTTTTACTCTGTGGGTTGAGATGATTATTGCGATACCCAATTTATGTAATTTTTTTATTTGAAAGCACAATTTAAAAAAAAAAAAAGTGTTTTTATTGTGTGGGTACTTTATTTATTTTTTATTTTTTTTGGGGCGTTTTCGTTTGTAAAGGGGAAAAGGGGGGTGTCGTGTTTTTATTTTATTTTTTGTGTTTTATTTTTTTTAATTTTTTTTAAATTCTTCACACTTTTTACACTTTCCCCAGGGGGGAAAATTACATGAACATTCCAGCCCCTTCATAAATAGGACAGCACCAGCTTGTCGTATTCTGGTCTCCTGGCAACTGTCGTCATGCTGCCAACAATGGGTTGTGGGGATCGTGAGTCACCAAAACCGGGTTTCTGTCATTCGCATTGGCTGTCTGGTGGAGATCAGTAGCGGGTGGCGCCGTTACTTTTGCCCGGGATCGCGGGCAGCAGGAGCTCACCCTGCCGCCCGAAACTGGATGTGGGTCCAAAATTCGCGAAATCGAGGGGGTTAATCCCCCGCGGCAGGAGCTCACTCTGGCCGTGGGGGCGGCTGATGCCGCGGTATTTTCCCCTGGTTCAGCCGCTATCTTGCGGGCCCCCGCTTGTGAGCGCGCAAGACGTCTTTGACGACCTCGGCAATTTGCAAAAAACCCCCTACCGCATTGCCAAATGGGAACGTAAAATGTCGGAAGGGGTAAAGGGAACCGTAGGGGTTTAGCTACCTTTTTTGCAGCAAAAATAGTGGGGTTGAAAAATTTGAGCTATGTGTTATGTAGGTTCATATGATTTGGAGCAGGATTAGTGAGTAAAAAGATGAGAAAATACTGACCAGACAACATATAGTGATAGCTTTCCCTGTATTAATGTGTATACAGAACAGACTATCAATCACTGTATCAATCTCTGCTGTCTTCCACCGAAATCTTCCACAAATTATATGTCCCAAATATCAGTGTTGAGCTTATCTCCCTCTATCACATCCTGTTCTCACATAGGGAAACATAAAGCACCTGACAGGTTCCTCTTAAAGACCTGTACGATGTGTAGTGCAGCTTCCATGGATCAGGCTTGTTTTTGCAGGCAATCCCACAGTTGCTTGGTTGAGTAGAGATCTGGGGAATTTGGAGGCCAAAATAAATATCATGAGAGCTTTCTTTTTCCCTTTCAAGCCATTTGAAAAATTGATGTGGAGGACCCCATTTTTCTACTAACAGAGATGGCCTTAAAGGGGGTTTTCCCCAAAAACTCTTTTCACCCCTCCTGCATCCATTCTCAGTGTTGTGCTCAGGGGGGGTGTGGTTGTTTGAATTGATGTCAGTGACCCAGCAAAAGAAATTACGGGCCCTTTTCCTCTCTTAGTCAATGAAGGTTGTTTATGGGGCCATTCAAAGTGCTACATTGTATCAGAGGTAAAATTTTGTTAGACACGGGTTTCGGTTCAAAATCCCTACAGGAACAAACCTGTGGATTTTTTTACTCTTTATCAATGACGACCTGATTGAGTTTCTTTTTTTAATTTTTTTGCACTGTTGACTAATTACAAAGCAGTACAGGGAGGGAGTAGAGTGACAGCACCTGGGGGTTTTAACACTCAGTAGCTGCCTAAGAGAGAGGTGAGTCGAGCATGGCGACCAAAAATTGGGAGCTCTTCACTGGTCGTACCCCCCGGAACAAAACTGTAAACAATCATCCAAAGGACGCTAAAACAAAAAGGGGAGAATTTTTAATAATGAATGGTGAAAATGTTTATTATTTAATTTACAAACTTCCCACGTCAATTTTACTTAGTGGCAAAACCCCTTTAATGGATCTCTCAAAGTCCCTCCCTTCCCCCCCCCCCCCTCATTCACAGGGTTTCGGTGATGCAAAAGTCTCTGTTTGGTAAAATGACCTGCACCCTTTTTAAATTTAAAAGACATTGCTTTCATGCGATAGAAACTTTGTCTCTTTATGTTTCCTATGAGATTAACTTTGAACCTCCCAAAGGGAAGTATAGACAGATTCACTTCCAGAACCATGCTGTGTATTTCTGCTACTCCCAGTGCAGGTCACAGTGTCCTATAAAAATCCGTATTCGCTGATTTTAAAAAACATTTCGGCATGGGGGTACAAAAAGCAATTTCTAAAAGAAAAAAATGGAGTGGTTATTCAGATAGCATGTGTCAAAGTAACATTCACATAATTCAGGATTAAACTTTTTGTCCCCATGTGTTTCTCGGCCCCAAGCTTTTTTAATGTTAATGTTCTGTCTTTCCTGACCCTGCTGTGGGTGGTTCTGTAGCAGTGATTAGCATATCAGATTTTAATTCCCAGCTCTTCTAATTGCACTGATATGAGAGGAGGAGAGCTTATCTATGAGATCTGAAGCTATCTGTTCAAAGTAAAAAAAAAAGTAATTAATCTCCCTTGTTTGTTAAGCAATATCCACACAGCACAGTAATATCATTGGATTGTTGCCGGATTAAGTATTTAGAATCTGCCAAAAATCCCTGGTCATGTGGGTCAGAAGCAATAAAAAATTGTCTGTGTCTACACGCACAGATTTTTTTTAAAGTCTTTTTTAAAATCAGTTTATTTTAAAACTTTTTGGTATTCTGCCAATTTTGTCATGTTTGCCTTACACACCCCGGCTTTTGGGGTAGTCAGCCACCCGGGGCCCGGGTTGACGTAAACCTTTTGGGTTTTTTAACTAATCCTTGTTTCTATTTACCAGTGTGAACTGGTCCCTTTCCTTTTTGTAGGTAATTATTTCCCGGCCAAAAGCCCGGGCCAGGAATCCCAGCCTCTTTCATATCCAGTTTCCTCCTTTATTGAGGCATTTTTTCCCATCATTTTTTGTTTCTTCCCCCATCACTTGTTTCGTGTCCGCTGCAAAAATATTTTTGGAGCCTTCACCAGTCGCCTGTGCTGCTATAAAAATTTTTTGCTTGTAGCTAGCCCGTCCTTTTTTGCATTTGCCTTTTCTGTATTTGACCCCGTGTTCTGCTGACTATTCTCTCTCAGGATTTGGTATTTTCGCGCCTGCCGGAATTGATGGGTAGTCGACCCCCTTTAGTGTTCTGTTTTTT
>JAODAL010036090.1:0-17500 GCA_025379985.1 Phyllomedusa bahiana
TTTAAAAAGATACAAACCAATAAAAGAATGTTTTGTAGAATAACAGTATTTACTGGATTCCTTCTGATACGTAGAGAGATACACAAGACCAGACACGATCTTATACATTTTTTGGCTAGGCCCTACCACATGGGGAAAAAAAAAGGCATTGAAAATCAAAACCTAAAAACTGCTTTGACGGGTTTTTTGTCCAAAGCAGCTGTTTTTTTCCGTTTATTTTTTGGGTTTTTCCCAGTTTTTTGGCACATTTCTTGGACTGCTCTTGCACTGTTTTGGGCAGGTTATAATGTATGCAAAATCCATATATCTTGTTAACCCCTTAAGGCCCGCCTTTTTTTTGACCTTCCGCCCAAAGCCTTTTTTGAAACTGCATGTGCCCAATTTTTTTGGGGAATAATTTTGACACTTTTTACCTATTCATGTGATTCAGAGATTGTTTTCTGGACACATTGGTTTAAAAAGTTATAAGAAATTTTTTACCATACAATCCTTTTTTGTTTGTGAAAAAATATCAAATTTCATGAAAATTTGGGAAAAATAACGTTTTTTAAAGTTTCAAAATTTCTGCTGCAAACAGATAATTATTCACCACAAAATATTTTAAAAACTAGCATCACCAATGTCCACTATAGGTTGGCATCATTTTTTAAATTTTTTTTTTTTTTTTTACGACATTAAGGGTTTAGAAATTTTAGTATTAATTTTTCACATTTCAAGAAAATTGCAAAATACATTTTTTTTTGGGCCCACTCCAGTTTTGACTTGGTTTTTAAGGGCCTTTTGTTAGTTCCCCCAAAGTGACCCCAATCGAGAAACTAACCCCCTTAACTATTTTAACCATTTGGAAGTTTCAAAAACCCTTCAGATATTTCACAAAAATTAAAAAGCAAAAGTGGGGGAAATTTCAAAATTCACTTTTTTTGCAGATTTTCAATATTTATCCATTATCCGGAATACATAAATGTGAAAGTAAACAACTTAATACAATTCCCCCAGGTCTGCCGTTTTAGAGATTTTCCCATATGGGGCCCCTAGTGCATTATTTGGCTCACCCAAAAGCCCCAGAATAGGAGGAGCACCTACTTTTTCTGGGGGTTCCCATTTTCAATACGATTTTATTTGGGCGCCATTTCAGGTTTGGGGACCCCCAAGTGCAAAAAATTAATAAAACCCCTAAATAGACCACATTTTGGAAAAAAAACACCCCTTTAAATGAATTATCCAGGGGTGCTTGGGTATAAAAGACCCCACGGGGTGATTCAAAATTTTTTTTAGCAAAAAGGCTGTAAAATTTTAAAAAAAATATTTTTTTCAATAATCTGCAATTTTAGCTTAAAATTTTTCTTATACAAGGAATCCTGGAAAAAAAAAACCCCTAAAACTTTGAAAAGCAATTTCTTCCCAAGTTCGGCAATACCCTACATTTGGGTTAAAATGTGTTTGGGCGCAGGGAGGCGTTTAAGGGGGGGAGCCTATTTGGCTTTTGGAAGCGATTTTGGTGGGGCCAGTGCATTTGCAAGCCCCCAAAGTAGCGGAAACAGCAAAATTCGAAGTCGCCCCTTTTTGGGTTCAAAAAACCCATCAGGGATTCATCGGGGGTTACTGTGCTTTTGGATGCACGGTGTTCCATAGTTTTTTTTTAGCATTGGCAATGAAAATGGGGGGAAAAACGCAGTTTCATTGTTTTTTGAGTTTCTTTTTTTCACATTCGCCGTGCAGTGTAAATGAGTGATAATTTTTACTAGGGGGGTCGGTACAATTACAATGATATAGTTTTTATATAGTTTTTTTTGTTTTATTACTTTTAAACAATAGAAATAAGTCTATAAAAAATTGTGTTTTTATTTCCATTCTGACACCCCATAAACTTTTTTATTTTGCTGTGTGCGACGTTTGGGCTTTTTTTTTTTGGCGGGTAGTTGAATTTTTTTTTGGACCATTCGGGTGCTAGATGCTATGTTCACTTTTTTTTAAAGGGTTTTTTTGTGAATGTTTTGAACAAAATACGCATTTGGTAGTTTTTTTTTATTTTTATTTTTTATAGCGGTCACTGTAGGTTTTAAAACATGGTAGCTTTATACGGGTAAAATACGATTCCCCCGATACCCAATTTTTCTATATTTTTTTTTTGTTTTTTTGTTTTTTCAATAAAAAACATTTTTTTTTAACCCGGGGAAAAAACGTTTTTTTCATGCCATATCTGGGCCATAACTTTTTTAAATTTTTTTTGCTTTTTGGGGCGTGTAGGGATTTTTTTTTGCGAATAGTTGACGTTTTTTTTTAGAACAATTTTTGGGGGGGGCAAGGCTTTTTTTATCGCTTTTTTTTTAACCATTTTTTGGAGGCCGGGTGAAGAAAAAATGCAATCCTAGTATGTTTTTTTTTTTTTATTTTTAACAGGGCTCCCGGCATACCGTGATAAATTTTGCTTTACTCTTTGGGGCCCTAAAAATTTTGGGGGAAAATTATTTATATAGTTTTTTTTTTTTTGAAACACTTTAAAAAAAAAAAAAGAAAAACGTTTTTAGTTGTAAAAAAAATATTTTGCATCGCTTCTTTTGAGGCTATACATTTTTTATTTTTTTCCCTATACAGAGCTGTTTAAAGGACTTTTTTTTTTCGGGATAACTGCGTTTTTAATTTGTACAACTTTGGCGTTTCTAGGATTTTTTTATCGCTTTTTATTTCCCTTTTATGTGCAATAATCTTAATTCTTGAGTTTTTTGTTTTGTTTTTTTTCGGGGTTCAGACTTTTAAATTTAAATGACAGATTTAAAGGGCAGGTCTTACCACGCGGGGGGATACAAATATGGGACTTTTTTTATTTTTGATCTTTTTTGGGGCGATTGGGGTTGTAAAGGGGGGAAAAGGGGGTGTAGTGTTTTTATTTTATTTTTCGTGTTTGTGTTTTACTTGTTTTTACTTTTTCACATTTTTATTTTATTTTCCCCCATAGGGGTTTGAATGAAAATCTTTAGTCCTCATTCAATAGGAATCATGCTAGCTTGTTTTATGACTGTTTTCCCAGAAACTTCATCACGATGCCCCGGGCCCTGCCCCAGGGGCCGGCCGGGCATCGTGCGTACAACAACCCGGGAAATTCCCCCTTCCCTCTGTCTGCAGAGGGGAGGACTGCACATCGCCAGATCCCTGCGCTGGCCGCCCACAGAGAGAAGGAGGGCGATCTCCCCCCTGGTCTCCCCTTTGTTTTTGGAACCCCATCGTCCAATAATTAACCCTTTCCGCCGGAGCAGTTTTGGGCCCCTCTGACAGAGCCCCTTTTTTTAAATTGTCATTGTCACTTTATTGGAATAAATTTTTTACATTTAACCTACCATGTGATTTAAAATTGTTTTCTTTGGGCACATTGTGCTTTTAAATGTAAAAAATTTTTGGTCCAAAAAATCTTATTTTTTGAAAAATATCAAAATTTTCGGAAAATTTGAAAAAAATTTTCCAAATTTTAAACTTTAAAAATTTTGCATGTAAGACAGATGGGTTTTTCCACTCAAAATAGTTTTTAAAAAAGATCTACCAATGTTGCTTAGTTGGCTCTTTTTTAAATGCCCTTTTTTTTTTTAAAGACATTGGGGGTTAAAAAATTTATAGTAATTTTTCAAATTTTTAAAAAAATTTGCAATATACATTTTTTAGGGGCCGCCAGTTCTAACGGACTTGGGTTGACCTGTTGTTGTCCCCCTAAATGCCCACTAAAAAACTACACCCCCAAAAATTTTCAAAAAACCGCATTTAGGAAGTTTTTTAACCCCTTAGTGTTTCCGGAATTAAACAAAGGGGGAAAGGAAAAAATTTAAAATTTTTACTTTTTTGAGATTTTCAAATTTTTTTACATTTTTGACAAAATACGGTAAAAGTGGTTTAGGGAAATGCAACTTAATATTGATTTCCCCCCAATTCTGCTTTTTCAAGATATCCCAATGTGGCCTAGGCTTATTTTGGGTCACCAAACCCCCGAATAGGAGGACACCACCGGGCTCTGGGGCCATTTTCATTCCTTTTTTTTTTGGCGCCTTTCAAGTTTTGCGGACACCCTAAGGTTCCAAAACTCAATAAATACCCCTAAAAGACCCATATTGGGAAACTACAACCCTTAAGGAATTATTCCAGGGTCATTTGAGTATATCGACCCCACAGGCGTTTCACAAATTTTTTTAGCGTTTGGCTCTGAAAATAAAAAAATTTTATTTTTTTTACAATAATCTGAAATTTTTAGCTGAAAATGTTTAATTTTTTAAAGGGAAATCTTGGAAAAAAAAGCCCCAAAATTGTGTTCCCGCAATTTCCTTCAATTCGGCAATCCCCTACATGTGGTGTAAAACTGCTGTTTTGGCACATGCGGGCATACAAGGTAGGGAGCGCTATTTGGTTTTTGGGAAAACGCAGATTTTGGTGGGAGCCATGTCACATTTGCAAAGCCCCCAAAGTACTGAACAGGTGAACCTGCAGAAGTTGACCCATTTTGTTCAACACCCCTCAGGGGAAATCTCATCTAGGGGTGTATTGTGCATTTTGGGTGACACAGGTGTTCGTAGTTTTTTTTTTGCATTGGGGCCATGGATAAATTGTAGAGGGGAAACGCAGTTCGACATTGTTTTTGGGCTTCGTTTTTTTTAAGTATTCGCCATACGGGATAAATGACAGGATAACATACTTGGGGGTCGGTGACAATTACAATTGATATCAATTTGTATATGGTTTTTATGTTTTATTACTTTCACAATAGAAGCGAGTTTTTATAAAAAGTTGCGTTTTTATGTTGTCCTATTCTGACAAGCCATAGCTTTCGTAATTTTGTGCATATGGAGCTGCTTGTGGGTGTTTTTTACGAAGATGAGTTGCCTGTTTTTATTGGTACCATTAAGGGGCATTGTGATGCATACTTGATCACTTTTTAATAAGGTTTTTGGAGGCATTTTTGTACAATAATACAGCAATCTGGTAGATGTTTTTTTTTTTTTTTTTTTTTTTACAGCGGTCACTGGTGTGGTATAAATGACATGCTTATTTTTACTCAGCAGGTTTGATTACGATTTACAGCGATACACATTTGTATTATTTTTATGTTTTTACTGCTTTTCACATAAAAACACTTTATTTGAAGAAGGAAAACCACGTTTTTGCATCATCGCGGTTGAGAGCCATATCTTTTTTATTTTTCCTGGTTATGGGAGCTGTATAGGGACTTTTTTTTGCGGGATGAGTTGACGTTTTTATTGGTAACATTTTGGGGGGACAAGAACTTTATGATCGCTTTTAAATCCGTTTTTTTGGAAGGCAGGGTGAAGAAAGAAAATACTGCAGTCCTAGCAGTGTTTTTTTTAATTTTTTATTTTTATAGCGTTCACCGTGCAGTATCCGTGACAAGTTAGTTTTACTCTGTGGGTTGAGCGATTACGGTGATACCAATGTATGTATTTTTTTTATTTGAAGCACAATTTTTCTGAAAAAAAGTGTTTTTATGTGTAAAACAATATTTATGCATCACTATTCTTCTAATAGCCAGAACTCTTTTATTTTTTCCGTTACAGAGCTGTGTAAGGGACTTTTTTGCGGGAAATCGCCGTTTTAATGGCATCACTTTAATGTTGATATGAGTTTTTGATGACTTTTTACTCCATTTTATGTGCTGCAGGAGAACAAAAATCGCAATTCTGTGATTGTTTGTTGGGGGTTTTTTTTTACGGCGTTCACCGTACGGGATAATTAACATGACAGATTTAGTAGGTGAGGTCGTCCGCACGCGGCGATTACCAAATATGGGTACTTTATTTATTTTTGATCTTTTTTGGGGCGATTGGCATTTGTAAGGGGAAAAAGGGCGATGTACCTGTTTTTATTTTTATTTTTTGGGGCAGTTGTTTTACTTTTATACACTTTTTTTTACTTTTTCATACTGTTTTCACTTTCCCCCAGGGGGGTATTGCATGAACGATCGTAGATGTTCCTGACAATAGGAAAATCAGCATACAGCTAATAGCTGTATGCTGGTCCCCATGACAAAACAGTCTGTCACGTGCCCACAATGCATTGTGGGCATCGGACGTCACCGAAACCAGGATTGCTCTTCATTCAGCATCCGGGCTGTCTGGTAGGAGACCAGTAGGCGCTGGAAAGCGCCGTACTGCGCCGTGATTACGTGCGGGCAGAGCTCAATCCTGCCCGCCCGCAGCTGCGGATGTCGCGACCACGATGGTCGCGACATCGGGGGCATAATCCCCGCGGCGGAGTCACTCCAGCGTGGGGGAATGCGCCATGATCCCAGCGGTAATATACCGCGGTTCCATGCCGCGAATCTTGCGCGCTCCGCTTGTGAGCGCGCAAGATCCGCTTGCGTACTCATACGGCAATTTGCGGGAACACCTACCGACTTGCCGTATGAGTACGAACAAATGTCGGTAAGGGGTTAAAGGGGTTTTTCCATTTAACTGTGTTCACTCTTCACAGCCTCTTCAAGCTTCCACTTCCTATGCAGGGTATGGGTGGGTCTACAGCAGTGACTGACATTTCAGCTCTGCTTGCTCCTATTCCTAGTTGAGCCTGTTACATGGGCATTGACTGATGAAGGGCTTGTGAACAAAAATGACAATGTCTGAGCACGATGTATGGCTATGAGCTAGCAGAGCTGTAGTTGTCATGAGCAGAGGCATCTAATGGCAAAGAAAAACTCACATGCTGCAAGACACACTGGATCAGAGGTATCATTAGTGTCTAACTCTAAAACAGTTTTAAGCTAAAACTAGACAGTCTAACAATGTGCCACATTTAAGTATTCATAAATCTGGCACAGGTTAAAACTGTCTAGTTTAAGCTTCCACCATTTTAAGTTGGCTTACTTTATGGCACTAGCATCCAAATTTTGGCACATTATGGTGCACACTAAGTCATGCCTACTTTCCTTTACAAATGGATGGATGTCAAAAGCTTTGCAGAGAAGTACCATCCCTGCTCAGCTGAAGCAAGCCATAATAGCATTGTCTGGAAGGACCAAACAATATCCCATTTCTGAAACATCCTGAGGAGAAGGCAGAAGCAAAGTTCTTTGGATAGATTTTTAGTAAAGGTCAGACCTGGTGAGCCTCAACATTTCCAAATAGAGACCTGACAGAAGAAAACAGACAAAAAATAAATATATATAAATGTGGTAAGTTTTCATTTATGTACAGCATACATTTCACCCATTGCATTCGTATTTTAGTACTAAGCAGGGTTATAAAAAAAATCCTATTTCTGTTATTACAAGAATAGATTAATCATTGTCCCTTTATTTTTTATGGGAAAAGTTTGGTATATATCCAGTTTGGTATAAGTCCAAGGGTCTGGAACGGATTATTGATTTATACCAAGGTACCACTGTACAGATAAATATATGGAAAATGAATGAAAACATCACCAAAATTCTTAAAAATATGTGTAACATAAAAACTTGATTTAAACAAAAGGTCATTTTCTGATGATACATTCCCTTTATTTGTGTATCTAATAGATTACCATGTTTGAAGAAGACAGTCCCATGTATGTAAATGCTCTTTGTTATCAGTGTATATTATTTTGTAAAAACACATATGGATCTCATCTATGAAAACTGTCTAGGTGTAAGACTTTCTTTGTTGCCCATAGCAACCAATCAGAGCTCCCCTTTCATTTCATATAGTGCTCTAAGAAATGAAAGAGGAGCTCAGATTGGTTCCTATGGTCAATAAAGAAAGTTTTAGACCTAGACAGTTTTCATACATGAGGCCCACAGAGAGTGAATAGGTTCTGTGATGTCAGCTCAGTGGCCTTGTAAACAAAATAGAGGCTCTTGTTCCACTCCTCAGAATACTGATGTGCTCAGTGTGCCACAGGTACAGTCTCACAAAATATGCATAAAATAATTTGTCATCTTTTTATTACCATCCGTGAAAAAAAACTGAAAACCAGGGTGCCGAACAGAATTATTGCCCACTTTTCTCTGCCGTTGTTGCTGATTAGTCTATAGATGGTAATAAAAAGATGACACAAAGACCCAGCGATTGTCGTGTGGAATTCTTGTATGCGTATTTTGTAAGTTATTATGCATATCAACTTGTAACAAAATTATGTGCAAACGGTCCTTTAGCAATGTTTGTTACCTACTCTGAAACCATACCCAATGTGATGAATGTGTATAATTCTGAAGTGCCCTACATGTGGGTGGATAAAAACAAAAAAGGTGGAGCAAATATTTTACAGTTATAGCAACAGATGCGAGAATGATCCAAACATAGGAACTTTTTATTATATAAAGTGCAAATGTTAATAAAAAATTCATGATGTTTACATAATGAAAGAATATCTGCATATAGTATTTTCCAATGAAAACCCTGAATGTCAATTATTGTTATACAGAGCTGCATTTTTTTTGTCTTTTCATATCTACAAAATATTTATTTTATAAGATGAGACTTTATTTCCAGAAACCTACTCATCTTTTCATCAGTTTTTTTTATGATTTAGAAACATGAAGAATTTCACATCTAAAGTCAAGTGTATGGTTAATATGCAGTTGTGATCCTTCTTGTCATGAACAGTGAGATAAGATAATATACAGCTCTGAAATATAATCATGAACATCTTGCCGTTTCAAGAAAAGATAGACATTCAGCAGAACTATTATAAATCCTTCTGGAGTTATGTGTGTCTGTAGTACTGGCAGTAAGAATGGTGATATATCCTTTTGTGGGTGTTTAGAGGTTGTTCACTTTTTTATTAGAATAGTTGGGCTCTTTTAGCACAAAAAAACGATGGTCATCTCTGAACTCACTTTGGCTCCAGTTCGCCGTCCTCATCGGCTGCTGTTCTTCTGTTTCCTTCTTTCTGCTTCCAGACAGGTATGTCACCACTGCAGCCACTGATTAGCTGCTGCAGTCACGTGCCACTCAATTACATTATCGTTCGGAGCTTTTCACTTCTGTTCAAGGGTGAGTGGGGAGGTGACTATAACGTTTTTATGTTTAAAGTACCCAAATATGCTAATTAAAAAATAAAAAAAAAGAGTAGTGGAAACTTTAGATGATAACATCTACAAAATAGATTTTATCAGGGGTGTAATTAGCATTCATAAGGCCCCATAGCAAAATAAAATGGGCCCAACAACTAATGACAGAAAACTGAGACATCAGCATAAGCAGCAAAAATTAAAGGTATAAATAATAGCGCCATATATCAGAAAATCCACACAGTAGCCAGATAGCAGAAAGCCACCAACTTGTTATTCCATAAAAAAGTAGAATGGGCTGAGTTGGCCTCCTCAACCTTTGGGTCCAATAACGGTTGCTATGGCTAAGATGGCTATAATTACGCCCATGTATTTTATATTAGGTTCTGCTCACTCACACAGTGGGGGTCAGCTGTATAAGTTTTGAAGTAGATTATTAGTGGAAAATGTGCAGTGGAATACATAAGCAGCAAAGTGAATGATATATATATATATTTTTTTAAATATACTCAAAGTCAACGCATAAATTGACCAGTTGGTGGAGGAGGAATTTAAAATCCACAGCATGTCAATCTATGTAACAGAAAGTTAATAGATTTCTTGTGGATATCTCCCAATGAATTTAATAGGGAAGACTATAAATGTCTGCAACAAACCCCAACCCAAGATATGTGGATTTTGGTGCAGATTACCGGTATATCCACACAAAAAAAAAGTGCAGAAGAAAGAAAGAAAAAAATTCAATCTGAATAGAAAAGAGAAAATACAGCAGACCAGGAGACGGCAGATGCACTGTGACAGAGTTCGGTGTGACACCACCCCAAGATAGATAGATGTGTGTGTATATATATATATATAATATATATATTGTTATATGTGTGTGTGTGTGTGTATGACTTTGCATTGGCGCATTACTAATGCCATACGTTCCCTGCAGCTAATACGGAGAAATCCAATATGATCATGTTAAAAAGAACGGAAGGGGTTGCAAGCACAAATAAGAAGAGCCTGCCATGCTTGGCAGAGTCAGTTAAAGTTACAGGTGAAGTTGGGAGTTGAACGAGTTCTAATTGGTTTTTAGTAGGTACCTACTGTTGTGGCATTTAAGGCTATGTTCACACGATGTATTTGCAGGGCATAATTACACCCCGCAATTATGCCGTGTGGCCGGGGGCGGGGCGGGAGCGGGGAAGTGAGCGGGGGGCCGGCACTTCGCCGGCCAATAGACAATCACTGCTAGAAAGTGACATGTCAATTATCTCCCCGCCCGGCGGGGAGACGTAATCCATAGTTCTCTATGAGAACTGTGAATTACCGTAATGAATGGGCCGTTTTCGGCCCGTAATTGCCGCACTTCGGCGCGTAATTACGGACCGAAATACGGCCCATTTTAAGCCGTGTGAACATGGCCTAATGGTCACCTGCTCACTTGCCAGAAGTGAAGCAGGAACAGATGGAGGCTGTTATCAAGGAGGGGAGATCAGAGGCCTGGAAATCTAGTCACCAGGTAGGCATTCCTACTAGTATTACTCTAGACCAGCGGTTCCCAAACTCTAGTCCTCACGCCCCACCAACAGGTCATATTTTCTGGCTTTCCTTAGCAGTGCACAAGTGATTTAATTATGCTGCACAGGTGACTTAATTATTGTCAGTGTATTCTGTGGGATATCCTGAAAACATGACCTGTTGGTGGGGCGTGAGGACTGGAGTTTGGAAACCCCTGCTCTAGACCTTCTGCTAGGCTGCAACAAGCATTAGGGGAGACATGTATGGAACTAGGTGCATCAAAGTGAATTATTGCATCTATTTTTCAGTGTCAAATGAGCCTGAAAATATGAAATTGGTTTCTGTGCACTCATAAATGGTGTCTAAAGTTCAATGCGCCTCACCTGTGTGTTTGGCGTATTATGGAACTTAGGCGCATAAGTAATGCGCCAAACATGTATAAAGACTATAGGCTGGAAATAAAAGAAAAGCCATTAGAATAGCATGTCAGTGAATAGAAACTATGGTGCCGATCTTGCTTGGTGGACCACAGGCCCCAGTAAGACCTGTGGTGTTTTGGCTCTTGTTGTATGTAGAACAAAGGATGAGAGCAGCAAAAATAAATGTCAAATTTAATGTAGTAAAAATTTAAAATTTAAAAATCTGAACAACTTCATCAGTGGGTTACTTTTAGATTCTATTAATTTTAAATACATTTTATAAGAGATATTTTTATATTTTTGGGATATCATATATTATATTTAATTTTATATAGTTTGATAATTAACATAAATTACTTTTTTATTATTGTACTGGTGTAAGTTGAGAAATATTGGACTTTTTTTTTCCCTAACAGCAAATCTAGCTCCACTTTGACTCTTCAGGTTCAGGCAGACCACATTGAGATAGGTCTGCCTGTTTGAGCAGTAAGGTGCCTAGTTTTGCTGACCCCCATTCATATATGTGTCTGATAATACGAGTGTGGTGCACCACGCCAGCAGAACACCCTCTCATGTTGGCCGTGCTCCCAAGACCCTGGTTTGCAGCAACTGACGGGTGAGCTGAATGTTTGTAACTTGGCGTGCCCTCTCATGTGAGGTTCATTAAAAAGTGTTGTTCTTAACACATTTGTGCGCATTAGACATCGCATTTTACGCCAAAAAACGGTGAAAAACCCGATCATACACGTCTCCCTTGGTTTTGAGAACAGGCTGTTTACCCTTGACTGTAAGGCAATTACGGGAGTATGGAAGCGTATGATACAACTTATGATAGAGGAAAAGTGCTAGGGGCCAATCCGTCGCAGTAATTACCGTAATCCACCGTTCTCATAGAGAACAGTGGATTCTGTCGCTCCTACCCGCTCGGCGAATCCGCCGGGCGGGGAGAAAGTGACATGCACATTATCCAGGCGCAATACGCGCCGTGGATAATAGAAGTCTATGGGGCCGGCGGGCCGCGCCCCCGCCCCGCCCCTGCACCCGCCCCTTATTCAAGCCGGAATTGCGAGCGCAATCCGGCTCGCAATTCTGTCTTGAATAAGCCGTGTGAACATGGCCTTACAATCTGAAGTATGCCAAAACATGTCAGTTTTGAGCTGTATCCCAAGTAGTGTTGTAAGTAAAGCCTTCCAAGAGCCCAAAGCTGCAGTGCCTCTGTGCTTCCTTCTCCACCGGTGCACTACATATTCCAGAATCCATCAGCAGGCCTACATCACCATCACACTGCACACCTGTAGCCAAGGTGTCTCTCCCTCTGGCACTTTACAAAGAGAGTATCAGGTGAGGCTACAATATAGTACCTGGTTTGCCAACAAGAAAATCCTTAAACAAACTCCCTCAATTTGGTGCAGATTTCCAGCTGTGGATTTCCCTGCAGACAACTGCAGAATTGCTGTGGATACTTTTCACAGGTGTTCTGTCCATTGTAAGCATACCTTTATGGTCCACACACATGTACAAGCTAACACATACTTAAAAGGTAAATAGGGCACACATTTTTAATCATTATGATAGATAGATAGATAGATAGATAGATAGATAGATAGATAGATAGATAGATAGATAGATAGATAGATAGATGAGTTATTGTATATACCTTGAGTATTAAGAATTATTTCATAAAATGTAATGCAAAGTTTCTTAAATGTTGTGTTGCCAAAACAATAACACAGTGATTTGTATGAATTCTATTACATCAGTGATTACAGTCAAAAGATAATCCTGTAAAAATAATCTAAAGTCTTCTTTTATCTAACCCAAATGTAACCAGGACATCACAGGTAAATTTCAAGAGAGTTCATCCAATCATTGGATGAAAGCACCATGTGATTTGCCCTATTCTTTTAGATAACATTTAGAACATAAAAGAAATTTTCCGAGGGATGCTATAATTTTAGGGCTTTTTCTGAAATATTCTGAAAAGTTTGATTTGGCTTTTTTATGCTATTACTGTTGTAGTTACTGTATTTTAATAACCAAACCCATTGCCATAAAAAAAATATATGCTCTTCTTTCATGACTACAACTTACGATGCAGGAGCACTTAAGACATTTGTTCCCTTCTGGCTGAAATTCATCTCCTTCTTTATAGTGTCTGCCTTCATATGCACAACCTGAAACAGACAGAGGAAGTGGTTAGGAAAGTGAAAGGCTCCACTGTACACAAGACATCTTTTGATCATTGTTATATGTTATCTCCACTTCCTTAGGAACGTCATACAATCTAAATGAGCTTTCAGACAAAAGTACTTGTTACCTGGGCATGCAAATGATATACCTCTGTGTATCTTTAGTGTCTGGGTGGTCTCTTGTCATTGTAAGGATGCAGTAACAGGTTTGTAACAAGTCAAGAATAATTGTGACAATAATTAAAGTTAAGGCATCATTTCATCTACAACCCATTGTCTACATAAAATTTTCATTTAAGTGTAAAGCCATACTTAAAGGTAACCTGTCACATAGATTATGCCCCCTTGCTGAGGGCAGCACAAGCTAGTGACAGACATGCTGTTCCCAGCGTTGTGTCCCTTATTCTGTAAGATGCTGTCGCTTTAGAGCATTTAATGCTCAAATCTTATTCATGAGCATGTGTTAGCCCCGCCCAAAAAGGATAGACCCGCCCACCTGGCAATTATTCACATGGTTCTACCTATTCAAAGAATAGGTTATTTAGTTGTGAGGTGGACGGGGCTAGCCTGATAGGGAGGGGCATGAAAAAATTTGAATCTTTTCATTACTCTTCTGGCTGAAAACTGCAGATTTGAGCACTAAATGCTCAAAAATGACAGCATCTTACAGAATAAGGGACAGAGCGCTTGAAACAGCATGTCTGACACTACCTTGTGCTATCCCCAACAAGGGGGGCATAAACTATGTGACAGGTTCTATTTAAGGTGGTTATACACCTTAGATAACTGTTGGCCAACAGCTAGCTACCTTTGCTGACCTTCCTGTATACATTCTTGCTTTCGGCCAAGTGTGCATAGGTCCTTGACAACCAAGGAGAGAGAAATAATCCTCTGCCAGAAGCCTCAGCCTTTTTTCCCTTAAAGATGTGTTCTTATTATAGACTATCTAGTGATAGGATATTACATAAAAGTTTTGGATTACATAAAAGTTTTGGGAATGGCTGCGAATGGATAGCCAGTTGTGCTTCTATGTTTCATAGAACAGGATGAAGAGTTGTGCAAAAGTGCGACCAGCCCTACTTTCTGAGCCAATAGCTTTGGGGGTCTGTACCTAAGATAGGTGTGGGGCCTTCACCTGTCCTACTGATATGCCATCAAAGTCCATGGTGGCAATATCCTTTTAAAAACAAAAGTATCAGGCATGTTGAAAACCAACTGATGGTCCTTTTTTCCCATTTGCTGTAAGTAGAGATATAGACAAGCCTATCAAAAAGTCTCCAAAAAAATGGAAATCTAGCAAGAGAACAAAGAGTGACTTTTAATGACTATATTTAGTATTTTGCCATAGGCAAACTTAAACTCTATCAGTTCTCAATCTATAAAGCACTAAAACTTAACTTTTAGTATGTATAACACTTAACCTCGATACACACTATTTAAACATCTGATTTCTAACCTCTCAATTTATCCCTTTCTAATTGTGAAGGAATAACTCCATTTCTATTATCAAGTCTGGTGGAACACCACCTATTAGCAGGGAAACCCTATATATACAGTGATTTGCTAACTTCACAAAGGAATCCAAAACATCTTACTTGGGCAGTCATCCCTAATCTGGTGGGCATGAAACATATAAGGTTTCCTTGTTAGACCCTCTGCAGCGGTCAACACAGTAGAAAGAGGTAGGAAACCACAAATTAAAATGTCATGCCTGACTTTCCCAACATGTTTCACCAGCTAACTGGCTTCATTAGGGGATAGAGGTCTGGTCATCCTAATAGGTGGTGTTCCACCAGACTTGATAAAAGAAAAGGAGATATTCCTTCACAATTAGAAAGGAACAAATTAAGAGGTTAGAAATTAGGTTTTTAAATAGTGTGTATCGAGGTTAAGTGTTATACATAATAAAAGTTAAGTTTTAGTGCTTTATAGATTGAGAACTGATAGAGTTTAAGTTTGCCTATGGAAAAATTGTATATATATTCATAGACAATCCTACACACATGGTCCCGTCAAAAACAGAGGCTCCGCCAACAGCTGTGCTGTCATGTGGTTTTGCTGTGGATCATTGCAGTTTACAAATGGATTGTTATTAGCCATTTGATTTTGCAGGTACATAGAAGCTTTACCCGCAATACCATATGACAATTAAACTGCATTGATTTGCGGTAATACCACACATTGCTGCATTTTTGAGTTGCATTAAAACACTGTCTTGGTTACTCAAAGACATTGTCTCAATGCAACTCAAAAATTATCCTAATTATTCAAAGGAATCAACTAGCAAGATTATTAAAACTCTAGTTTTGAACAAAATTATGTTTCTTTTTGTTAATGTCTAAAACTAATTTCAAATCTGTGATCATTTTCCTGACATTGTTAAATACAATGTCGGACTTGGGTGCCTGGGACTCAACAGTAAGGTTGATCCTTAGGTCCCACCAGTGGAGTTGTTTTTTGGGGACCATCCTACAGCTACTGTACAAGACTGCACAAACTGCACATGACTCTTGCTTTCTTCTTTTTCTCTGCCTTTATCTATGATAAGGAGCCCCAGGCCTGCCATGCCCAGTGGCCCATCAAGCCAAAGGTTCCCTCAATGCCCAGGGGCCCATAGTGGGTTTCCCCTGCTCCTCTGTGGGCAAGTCAGAGCCTAAAGAAATATCAGAGGTCTAATGCAATGCAGCTACAACTCTCTTTTTTCACTGAAAATTTTGTTTTGTTTTGTTTTTTTAACCAGAAACATCACCGTATTTGTCTATGGGCAGTTTTGTACTGCAGCTGAGTTCCATTCAAATTAATGAATATGAGCTGCAATAACAGAAACAGCCCATGGTGCTGTGTTGGAGGGGGAATTCAGATTTCTTTTTTAACATTGAACAGCCGCTTTACACAGTTCACTCAGTTTTGGATACTAGACTGATGCTGGACAGTATACAAAAGCTATCGGCAACTGTGAGGTTAAAGTGTAATAGCATACAAAAACATCAAATTTACAGTCTTTTAACAGTTCTTGCCCCCCAAATTTTACTAACCTGAAAAATTTTATTCTGAAAGGCTCTTGCTGTCTCTTTCTAGGTGACAGTCTATACCAGTCAAGACAACATAACCAAGCAGCACTTTTATGAGACAATTAGGAGTCTACATAGAAACTACCAGCTCAGAGTTTAGATGTGAATTAGGCTAGGCCCACACAGCATAGAACCAAAAACTTGTCAAAACACAAAACCTAAAATCTGCTTTGAACCTGAGTATTTTGTCAGATTGTGTCCTAAGCAGCTGGGTTTCTGATAAGTTTTTTGAGTGCTTTTTAGTTTGTTGTTGAGGATTTTGTCGTGTTTTTTGGGCAGTTTTTCAGGCACTCTATTTAAAAAGTTCTCAGTCAGGTTTTCAGATTTTTCTAAATACAAAAACCACAGAAAATTTGACGGAAAACCTGTGCTGTGTAGACATGGCCTTAGATGTCATTCCACCTTGGACAGAGTAATTTATCAGGTGATTGCTAAGACATCAATAAACCTGATTTCTTCATATTTAGCAGTGTAGTATGACTAAAACAAACATGACCCAGATATCTTTCACTTAGGTGAGATGTTCTTTTGCTTTACTGGAGAATGTCATTAAAGTCAGATCTAGTCACTGTCTGTTTCATATAGAAAATAATGACTGACCTGAATATTTTACAACACATTTCAAAGAAAGATAAGTATGAATCCATTACAAAATAACATGAAAAGTAAAGAGCTAGCAATCCCACAGTTGTAACATCTAATAGACGGCTGCCTTGGAATAACACTTGACTCTGCCCTGTCCTTCAGACCACACATTCCAGTCCTGACCACCTCCTGCCACCTCCACCTGTAAAATATATCCTGAATTCCCCTATCTTGAGTTTGATTCCACAAAATTGCTTGTTCATGCCCTCCTTATTTCACGCCTGGATTACTGCAACAATCTATTTTGTGGCCTTCCATCTAGTACTGTTGCTCCCGTTAAATTCATCCAAATCTCTACTGCCCAGCTGATCCACCGCCATGTTAGTACACCTATTACAACTACAGGCATGGTGTAATAGATAATGATTAAAAAACCTATATTCTGCAGTACAATAGTACTGCTATTTATAGGATGAGCAATCACACGCCCTAGTGGTCAAGTACTCTTGGGGGACTAATTGCTAAAACAAATTTTCAGAAAGTGTTTAAAAAAATAAATAATAAATATTAAAAGTTCAAAACACCCCCTTTTGCCATTTTACAAATAAACAAGCAAAAAGTTACACATAAGTGGTATAACTGTGTTTAACCCCTTACTGTCAGAGCCAGTTTTGGCCTTTCTGACAGAGCCCCAGTTTTAAAATCTGTCATGTGTCACTTTATGTGAGAATAACTTTTTGACACTTTTACCTT
>JAODAL010036090.1:22500-42142 GCA_025379985.1 Phyllomedusa bahiana
TTTGCAGCACCCTAGCTGAATATTACCCCAGTAAACAGAAAACCCAGGGAAATTCGATCTCATTTTTTCAACCCACCCTTTTTCCCGTGATAACGAAAATTTTTGCAAAAAGTTTTTGAAAGGGGTTTTGAACAAGTTTTCCTTGGACCCTTTAAATTTTACTTACTATTGAATTTTTTCAATTTTTCGATTTTCTGAACTAGGAAAAAAATTTAGTGCAATAGAACAACAACTAAACCAAAAAATCTCCTCCCTTTAAGATTTCACGGCCCCTGAAACCCGGGAAAAATTTACAAATCCATAAAAGAACACAAAAAATCCTTGAGAAACCGAAAAAATACCAAAAATTTCCCGAAAGGGAAAACCGAGGATTATAGAAAAAAAAAGATTTTAAAGGGGGCAATACCAACCTCAAGATTACCCAAAAACCAACAGAGACAAAAACAAAAGCTACTCCAAACTCAGGATCAGAAAGTGACAAAGCTACCATTTCCACCCGTTTGGTTTCCCTTTTTTAGGGGCCAAAAACCCAAGGGAAAAATCTACAAGGAAAAAAAGGAAAAAAAAACAAACAAGGGGGACTTCTAGAAGACGTCACAAATCTACCTCAGAATGTCACCAAAAACGCTCACAGGGAATTGTGAGGACTGTAAAAAAACCAAAAATACTGAAAACAATCTATGGTTAATATTTTCACGATTAAATTCCCTATTGATGTGCTGTGTTACAAAAGGGGGTTTTTCCCTTTCTGTCCAACTCCGAAATTTTATAAATTTTAAATACAACAGGAGTTAACTCTTTCTATAGAAACCCTCAGGGTTTAAGACCCACTTCTCGGGTTCTAGGATTTACCTGATGGGGGCCCGAGTAAAAACCGGGTGTCAATTAAAGAACTGGGGTTTATAAAAAGCAGCATTTTAAACCTTCCCAGAACCTATCATCCCCATAAGACCTTTCATCTCTATTGTAAAAAGGGATATCGATGGGGTATTTGCAAAAAACAAAGAATAAAAGAATTCATGGTAATTTTTAACCCCCAATGAAAACAAATGCCCTTTAAAACTTTGAAAAAGGATAGAACGATTTTTTCTAAAGCCAGCACAAAAAGGGGGGGGCCAAACGTAGTCAGGACAAAGCAACTACCGTAAGAGATATTGAGACGCTACGGATATTTTCCACCTATGTCCCCTTTTTTAAACCGTAGATCCTATATTTTTGGAAACCCTGGGCAAGACCTTTAAAAATTTTTGGGTAACTATTTTTTCAAGGGGTTTTTGTAAATCCACTTTTTCTTTTTTGAAAGTGGACCATCCAAATTACCCAGTATTCTACACGCCCCCCTAAACCATAAGTTGCCTTGAGAAACCCCCTGGGAGACCAAAGTTGCCTCTACGACCCGATTTTCTCTCCTATTTCCCCAAAACCTTTTAAAAAATTCTTAAACCCCCCATACAAACCACACCGTCTTTTTTTTACAGGAAACTGGCCATTTCCTTTTAGTCCTTAGTACGGGTTTAGAGGGTTTCGGGCAATCCCTACTGGTTTTCATTAGATTTTATCAGTTTTTTACACTTCATAATCATTCTAGATTTTTAGGCAGGGCCCCAATTTTTTCAAAAACTGAAAAAGTTTTAACAGGAACTCCCCATTCTGTACGGAACTATTTAACAATTTGGGTTTTCGAGAATAGCTATTTTTTGTTTGAAGACCATTTTTCCCCACAAATAAAAGGAACAGCTATGGGTTTTAATATGGGACCCCCCTATCCCAACGCCTACATGGCTGAATTTGAGGACCAATTTTTAAAATCGGGGAAAGGGCCTCTTTTCCCTAACCAAAGGGGGAGACTATTGGGGGAGATACAAGACGATTTTTTTTCTGTATATTTGGGAAAAGACGTGGTTTTTTTTACGGGAGTTTATTGTATGGGGTTAAAATTCCATAAGACCTGAACTTCCCGTTTACAAACAAAACAGACACAAAATCGGGGTTTTTTTTTTCTAGATACCCTAGTGGGTTTGGAACAGTGATAACACCCCCTTAAACAAATCTGACAAGAAAAATACTGATAGGAACAATCTCCTCCATTTTAAGAGTTGGGCACCCCTATCACACAAGAAATCCCTTTCCCGATCAAAAACTTATGGGGAAATCCAAAGTAATTTTTGCAGAACCAAAATCAGAGACAAACCAGATTCAAGGGGATTAGTAAAAATTCCGGGGGAAAAGGGGTAAACCCGGAAAAAAATCCTTTCCTAGATTTCAGTGAAGACCAAAAACCCAGTGATCCCAAACCAGTTAAATTCCGTTTGTTAATACTCATCATCCTAAAGTTAGGGAAAACACAAAAATTTTGAACACACGAAAAATTTTTCAGCGGGTTTAACCCCCCTTTGGATGTGTTTCGAACCCCCCCTTGATGTGCTCAAAGAGACCAAAACATCAGAGACATCTAGTGAAGGGCCCAACTTTGGGGTCTAATAAGATTTTTTACTAAAATCACTTTTTTCTTCCCCCAAAAAAAGGGACATTTCCCTGTTTGCAGTTTCGGGCATGTTCCCTGTAATAAAGGCGAGTCAGTTACCAACCAAAAAAAGAAAAAGGGAAAAAATAGGGAAATTAAAGGGGGCCCTTTTTACCCTTTTCTAAAAGTTCCTACGTTGTATTTTGCCCCAAGTGCCCCTGCGGTCTTTTTTTACTTGGGGGAGACTGCCCCGCGAATGAAAGAACCCCCTCTCCAGTCACAAGGGCGTCAATACGATGTCAGAAGGGCCCGGGTTTCCTTTACCACAAACATTTCCTCGAAGCAGGGGATAATACTCCCAACTCCCTTTTTTAAATGTTGGAACAGGGTTTGAAACCGAGACGTGGTGGGAACCACATCAGGATGCTCAAAGAAGAGAGTCCTTTTGGGTTTTTTGACTCCCAAAACTTTTCAAAACCCCAAAGGTCTCAACAGAGAATTTGACTTTTTTTTATTGAACCCGTCCTTTATCAAGCATAAATAATTATTTTGTAATTTTTTCCTTCCGCCCGTTTTAAAAAGCATTTGGGAACAGGGTTAGACAATGGGGTTTAACTTTTTACATTCGCTTAGCTTTCTGTTATCACATCTGTTCCTAACCTTCAATGTTTTTGTTTTTGTTTTTCCATTTTTTTCCCCTTTTGTTTTTTTTCCCTTCTGTCTTTTTTTTTCCCTTTTGGCTCTTTCTTTTTTCCCCCCGTTTTTTTTCCCCGATTATTTTTTTTTCCCCTTTTTTCTTTTTTTCTCCCCTTTTTTTTTTTCTCCCCTTTCCCTTTTTTTTCTTTTTCTGCTTTTCTTTTTTTTTCTGCTTTTTTGTTCCCCTCCTTTTTCCCTGTTTATTTTTTATTCACTACCTTTCATGCATTTAAATTTTTTCTATTTTTTCTTTGTCCCCATTTATTATTTTTTTTTTTCTCCCCTCTTATCTTTCTCACGGTCTTTGGGGAAATTCCCTGTCCTATTTTTTTTGGGCCAAAAATTTTTATTTCTAGTAAAATTCTCCCTTTTAGCTTCCCCCTCTATCAAAATAAATTTCCCTTAGTGATCGTCCTACTAACCTCCGCTTTCAACCCCCCGTTTTTTTTTACCCTTCCTACCCCCGTCTATTCTCCTATATCGACGCGACGCGCCACTGGGGCAAGCGCCGAGTCTCATTGAGGGAAATACATTTCCCATCTCTCCTCTCCCTTTGGGCATGACCAGGGGAAAAGCGGGGGGGGGTAATTTTCCCGGGTTTCCCGGGGTTACGGGGGCCCGGGAAAAGTCCCCTATACACAGCCAATCTAATTTTTGCATCACGGAGGCTCACATTTTACCGGGGGGTAAAGGCCCTTTTCCCTTTTTCCTCGTCTATTTCTAAATGAATGGTAAGTGACTCCCGGGTGGTTTATAGGGGGGTACAACAGGTACTTTTTGGGGCCCCCAATTATTACGTAAAGGGCAAACTTTTTAAAACGGGTTCTATTACACATTTTACTGGGATTTATTAATAAAAAAAATTTTGTATAAAATCTCTTGGCCCACATTTAAAATCTACATTCGGGGGCCCGTGGCCTTTTTGTTGGGTTTTTTACAAGTTATTTGTTTGGGGTTTTGTGTATGTTTTTCATTGGGGGGGGGGGGGGGGGGGGGGGTTTTTGAAAAAGTGTTGTACATGTTTTATGTTTGGGAATTTATAACTTTGTATAAAGTGTGTACTGTATTTTTGTGTTTGTATAATTTATAAAAATAGTATATACTTTTCTTAAAAATTGCTGTTTTGGGTTTTATGTTTATGTTCTTTTTTAAATTGTAAAAATTTTTGTTTACCCAAAAGTTTTTAGTTTGTTTCTTATTCTTTATTTTTTTTTTTTGTATTGGTTTTTAAATTATTATTATTTTGTTTGTCCTTTTGTTTTTATTTTTTGCTTTTCTCTCCTCTACTCTTTATTTCATTTTTACATATTGTGCCCCATCACTTGAACATTTTGTTTTTTTTCTACAATTTATTTACTTTCCCCAGGGGGGGACCCTTTTTTGAAAAAGGGTCGAAAATTGGGCCAAACGTTTTGCTGATTTTAAATCACCTTGGGGAAAATTATTTTCCCCGAGCCTGTGGATAAAATTAAATGGGAAAAAAATTTTTGGGGATCAAATTTTTTGGGTGGGGGGTCAATCATTTTCTCGTAACAAATTTTTTTAATCGATAGGCTCTGGAAAAATTTAAAAAAAAAAAATTTTTCCCAACAATCTTTCAGTTGAAAATGTTTTTTTTAAAATTGGAATCCTGGGAAAAAATCCCAAAATTTTGCTTACGCAAAATTTTCCTCCAAGTCTGGCAATTACCCACAAAAGTGGGTGTAAACTTCTGTTTTGGGGAAAATGGGGGAATTTTTTTGGGGTATAAGGGGGGGAGCGCTATTTAGCTTTTGGAATGCAAAATTTTTGGGGGGCCCCCTATCCGGAAATTTTCAAAAACCCCCCCATTTCCCGAACTGGTGAAACCTTCCAGAAGTTAAACCCCCTTTTTGGAATCAACAAACCCCTTTAAGGGGTCTCATCTAGGGGTGTATTGTACATTTTGGGGGCTCAGGTGTTTTCCCTTTGTTTTTTTTTGCAATTTAGGCCCTGGAAAAAGGGGAAAAAAAAACGCAGTTCCGCCTTTCTTTTTGGGGTTCATTTTTTCAGTGGGCGGGCCCTTTCGGGGAATAAAATGGGGGGGGCAGGATAACTTTACTTTTTGGTTTTGGTACAATTGCAATTATATAAGTTTTTTTACATAGATTTTTTTTGTTTTATTACTTTTACACAAAAGAAATGGGATTCCTAAAAATAGCAAATTTTTTTTGTTGGGCATATGTCCGAAAAACCCATCTCTTTTTTTTTTTTTCGGGATAAAAGGGGCTTATTATGGGCTTGTTTTTTTGGGGGGGAGGTTGAATGTTTTTTAAATTTTTCCAATTGAAAGGGGATAAAATGCTTTGATCCTTATTAAGGGTTTAAAGTGAGGCATTTTGAACAAAATACAACAATTTCCTTTGGGAGTGTTTTTTTTTTAATTTTTTTTCAGCGGGCCCCTTTGGGAAAAATGACATGCAAAACCCCCCCCCCTCAGCAGGTCAATTTTTGATTTTTGGATACCCCAAATTTTTATATTTTTTTAAATGTTTTAAATGCTTTTACACAAAAAAAACACTTTTTTTTTCTAAAGGGAAAAAAATTTTTCATTGGCCCCGGGAAATCTTAGAGCCATTAAATTTTTTTATTTTCCCGTTTATTGGGGGGCTGTACAGGGGACTTGTTTTTTTCAGGGTGGGTTGAATATTTTTTTTTTTTGGGGGGGGCAACTTTTTGAAACGGGTTTTTAAAAAACCCTTTTTTGGAAGGGCAGGGGGAAGAAAATAAATTGGGAATCCTTTGGGAGTTTTTTTTATTTTTTTAAAAGCGCTTCATTTGGCAGTAAACTGTGACAAGTTAGTTTTTTCTTCCCTTGGTCGAGGGGCGATTAGGTGATATCCAATTATATATTTTTTTTATGTGGAATACTTTTTTGTGTAAAATTTAAAAATTTATGCAAACGCTAATCACTAATAGCCATAAATCTTTTTATTTTTATGTATTTCACGCTGTGTAAGGACATTTTTTTGCGGTGTACTGGGTTTTTTTATTGGGGACTTTTGTGTTTTTTAAAAAGCCTTTTTACACTTTTTTTTTCCATTTTTTTGTGCTGCGGGATGAACAAAAATCCGGGAATTTGTGACTGTTTTTTTTTTTTTTTACGGGGCCCTTCACCTACAGGTAAAATAAAAAATTTTATTAATATATTAATATTTTTAGAGTGGGTCTTAAAGGGAAGCAGCAATACCAAAAAATGGGTTCTTTTTTTAATTTTTTTTATCTTTTTTGGGGGGGCGATTGGGCGTTTTTTAAAGGGGGGAAAATGGGGAGGTGCGTGATTTTATCTTATTTTTCGTGTTTGTGTCTTACTTTTTTACACTTTGTTCATTTTCCCCAGAGGGGAATTTTATGAGCGATATTCAAATCGCTCATACAGGGAAACCTGTACACAGCATTACTGGTCGCCACGGTGACTGTCAATCACTATGCCCACAATGCATTGTGGGCATGGTGATGTCACCAGACACCCCGGTTGCTTTCAATCAGCGTCCGGGCTGTCGGGTGAGTGGACCAGTGAGTGCGGATTGCGGGCAGAAGGAGCTCACTCCTGCTGCCTGAAGCTTCGATGTTTTTTAAGATTTGTAGATGTGTCTAGATCTTTGTCCAAACAATGCATGGGAAAGTGTTTCGGTAACAGAAGTCCTCTATAAACATTATTATTAGCTTACCTGACCTCTACTATTTTGACGTTTTATCCATTTACATTTTCATCAAACATTAGTGTTAAATATCAAGCATGAAATTTACCTGGACATGTAGGACAGCATATTCCTGACATCTTTACTGGATTCTTACAGTGAACTAGACATTGCACTTGAGATTCTGTGATAACTCCTTCCTGTAAACAGAATAAAGTATATATTATAATAGATTGTTGTAAAGTAGTTAAACATGTTGATGCTATGATTAGAAAAATAACAAAGTTTTCCACTGACCACCTTTTCCTCAACTCTCCTTCTTCTAAACAAATTGCAATTGTATATTTCCTTAAAACAACCTTAACAACAACCAGTGAGGTTATAAGGTAAGATTGCTGATCTGATGGTGGAGGAGAAGCTCACAATGGGAGCAGCAGACCAAAAATTATGATGATTTGCATGTACTTGTATTGCATCTGCTTTGACAAGAGAAAAAACAGAATACTCCTTATCAGCACTAGGGAAAAATTAGCATGTCTATATATTTGACAGTTGGAGAGGATTTAGACGGTAAATGCAAAATACTAAATAATGATAATTCCCAGCTGTAGAAAGCTAAAAAGAGATACAAGTGTGAGATACAAGTGTAAGGGCATGTCCCCACGGCAAGGGTTTGCGGCCGGTTTTTCAGATGGTTTGCGGTTCTTCAGACCGTCTGAAAAAACCGGGCCCCAAAAAGCAGAGCACAAAGGGGCTCTGTGGGGAAAACCCCGGAGCAGTCGGGGGGGGCGGAAAAAACTTGACCGGAAATTTGGCCTCTGCCGTGGGGACAAAGTCCCAAAAATTTTTGTTTAGCAGAGACTTTAGGGGCCCCCCCGCATGGCAGGGTTTTTAGTCTATAAAAGATGGGTTTTTGGGTTGAAAACCATCCCGTTAAAAAACCCTCTTCTACCTTTTACACAAACTAAATAGAAAATCCCCGTGCATTTTTTCAAACCCCTGCACAAAATTTTTTTCTGGCCATAACGTTTTTTTACACCCCTGCGGGAAATAAAAACTAGAACAATTCATTCTTCCGCCTGGGTTTTTTGGCGGGACAAAAACAATTAAATTGAAGGGGGCGATCTTCTCCTTTTTAAAAGGGTTTCTTTTCAATCGCCTTTATTTCTCCCTGTTTTCTGTTCCACTTTTCAAAACAGCAATAGAAATTGATTTCCCCAATCAGGGGGTTTTTTTAATTCACAACTGGTTTTTTTTCACAGAACTGTGATTGACTTGGGGTTACATACAAATTTTTTAAATTGTTTCAAATTCATTCTTTGAGCGGTTTTATATATATATATATATAAATATATATAAATATATATATATATATTGTGGCAGAGTGAACCCGGGGGGGGCATTCAGGTCTCTGGCCCCCCCAGGGGGGAATTCCAGCAGGGTATCTGGGACAAACGTTCCACTGAAAAAGCTGGGTTCGGGGGGGAAGGAAGACATAGCTGGTGTCAGTTAAACAAGTAGGTTACAGACACAGGTAGCTAGAATGGTTGCCTTTCAGCCAATATGGGCTCCTTTCCCGTATAGGTCGTAGCGATTTTGGATGGTGCCTTCCCCACGTTCCCAGCCAGGTCTGGGCCAGTCGCTGTAGAGTTCTAAATAAGAGGCCTCCTACTACAGGTAATCTGGGGTGTCTGCTAGCTGCAGTGCAGCAGAGGGATCAGAGAGAGCTCTGCCCCCAGAGGCTTGAGGGAAGCCAATAACGTACTGGATAGTACACTGTGTTGATGCTGGCCAGTAGGTCCAGAAACCAAAAGACAGGGTCTATTTCCATGTGTTTTCAGTTAGCGTCCAACGCCGAGGATTTTATTTGTAATTTGTTTTGTAATAGCTTGCCTGAATAAAACTGGTGAGGCAGTGCACCCAAAGCCTGCAGACGAGTGCCTTATTGGATGTGCCAATACCGATTCTACCCAAAAGACGGCGATCCCAGGAGCCAAGTACCCCCCTGACGGTCCCGAATGGCGACCAAATGTGAGTGACCATCACAATATACATATATACGATATATATATATATATATATAATATATATTATAATAATATATTATATATAATATATATATATATAATATATCAATATATAAAAATGATAACTTACAGTTAATATATGTTTTCTGTCATTCATTAACACTGATACATTGTTTTGGAAATTGAACCATCTGTTTGATATGATATCCTCCGACTATCATAGTTGTGTGGGGGGTTTTTACATTTTGGATGTAAAATAAAATAAAATTAAATTAATATATTCACTTTCATTTTTTGCAGACTTTTTTTATTTTACTAACTTTTTTATTACTTTTTTAAGGTCAACAATGTTTTTACCTCATTTTACACTTGAAATCTACTAGCATACTAATGGATGTACTAGCATACTCGTTTATGCTAATACATTATACTCTTTGTCATTATAACAATGGCTATTAGTGGTGCAACAGTACCATCAGATTTACTGCACAGACAGCCCTGGAGTCCTTTCCAGATTCCCAAGTCTGACTGCAGTGCAGTCTCTGATTGTGTGGGGGAGTTCCCTTTGATCATGCCTTGGTCATGGACCACAGCAATTAAAGGAGTCCACAGCCAGGACTGGAACTTCTCTGATCCCTGGCATAGTCCAAGGCTGCTCTAAGAACTGTTAGCTAGCATTCCATTCTTAGAACAGTTTCGATGCACGGGGCAATAACCTACCCCCACACTGTGGTTCTGCACCTCCTGCCATCAAGTGATGGTACACAGTCATTAAGGGGTCAAATATGAACACCTATGTATGCTGTAACTGTATGGTAAATTTCTATACTAAATTCATCTCATAAATAGGATTAAACAAAAAAAATAAAATCTTACCTGACACTGATGGGTAATGCAGGAATGTTCTGGGTCTTGCCACTTCATGGAGCTATTGTAAAGGTGACCATGGAGACTACAACCTAGTTAAAAAAAAAGAAAATCAAAATTGATAATCCTACAACTATTAGTACAATTTTATCATGTATAAATTATCAATAATGCATTAGATTAACATATCATCAAAGTATCTAAAAATAGGCACAGCCAATTTCCTCATCAGCTCAATGGAGTCTTTCCCTGATTAGCACAAGTGCATATGCACATTGCTGAAAGGACAGGTATATCATCAGCAAATCTCATCCATGTCATTTCTCCACTAGAGCACATGGGGGGAGAAAAGGCTTAGATAAGAGTTGGATGTTCCCCACCTCGAATTTACATGCATGCATCATCAGTGCAGAAATGAAATAGACTAGACCTGTTACCGATGCGCTCAACGTCCTATGTCAGCAAACACAAATGCAGGACACATCAGTAACGAAAATCGAACGAAAATATACTACTGCACATGCACTTATTTGCTGACTCGAGACTTCGAAAAAAAGGGCCGACCCATAATGTTTCATGGACAAGAATCTCTTATCCCTGATCAAAAGGTTCATCTGATACATCTGATTCGTATAGATGTACATGTAAAATGATTTTCCCATCTTCCTGTCAAAAAGCTTTAAAAAAGGAAATAAATATGAAAACAAATGCATATACTCCAATCAATCACATCTGTTGTCCCTTGTGTCATTCTATTGAGAGCTATAGGGTAACAGAAAATATGCATTTTATTAGTTTTCTGTTGCTTAAATAGCACTAACTTATTCCACAGCGCCTTACAGAGATTGTCATCACTTACATCAGATCCCGTTCCCAATAGGGCATATAATCTCATGTTCTAAAATAAAAAGGGCTTATTTTTTTCTTCCAGAAACAGTGCCACACCTGTTCACATGTTGTATTTTTGCAGTTCAGCTACTTTCACTAGAGTAGTTGTGAGCTTCAATATTAGATACAGTCCATGTACAAATGTGGCAGAATTTCTGGAAAAAGAAAAAAGGTCATGTTTCATTTATAATCCTGAACAACCCTCTTAAAACATCCCCGAATGTAGACAATACAAAAATGTGATACAAAGTGTTCTCTTTTACAGTGATCCAATGCTGCTTCACATTGCAATCAAAACTATGAGAGATATATAAATAAATAAATATTTAGGGCAACATGTATGATTTTTGGTTCCCACACGCCATTTTTTTGTGTGCATTAGTAGCATAGAATGGTTCGAATCTATGAACCTGTCTACTGCAGGTCATAGAGTAACATAATCTAGCTACAAAGCGACACTCTGGTCCAGTTAAACCACTTTAAAGCTTTACCTGTTCCAGCATATGCACCTGATTTGCCGATCAAAAGTCAAAAATCCCATAGATTCCATCACGTTTCTGTGCGACACCCTCCTAGCATGCCCCCTGACTCAGGCCATCGTTACAAAGTGCCGAGGTGCACTTATATAATCGACCTATATTGGATGCGCCTATTATAATAAGCAGAACAGCTTGCCAGTTTTCGGGCTGAAAGAAACGCCATACTATCTGACGCAGACCCATAACATACATGTGCCACTCGGTGTATATTCCTTGAGGTTCAAATATGTCCCCCTCAAACTAGCTTTCAGCATGAGCTCCTTAGCCACTATACTTGTTACATACACAAAAGCAATGGCATGGCTAGGGGGTCAGGGATGCATTTCCTGCCAAGTGCCAAGTCTGTGAGTTGTAGCAGCACCTGTGACCTTCCGCGCCAATAGGGGGTACGGCAGTAACAGGTGTATGGGGGCCCCGGCCTGCCTGTGAATCAAGGGGGGGCCCGCGCCGTCGGCAGTTAACTCCCCCTTGCTTCACAGCAATGGTTAGAGAGAAAGGCTATCACCTTTTTTTCTCAACTACCATGTCCCTGTTTATACTTCAAAATATGGAAGGGGGGGGCTTTGAGTGAGCTCGCACACATTAGGGGTCCGTGCTCGTCTCATGTCCTAAACTGGCGCGCCGCTCAGTAGGTGTACAATGCATATCCTAGGCAATTTCAGTGTAACTAATCTCCTCCTCCGGCTGTGACAAGAGCAGCCGTGCCCCTCCTTCCCTCTGAACCGCGCCGATCCACAACTCCGCCCACAGGGTGGAGACTCTCTAATTTAAAAATCGTCGTCCCCCACACGGAGGAGAGCCGCCTGTGGGCGGAGTCTGTGATGGTGGGCGCGGACAGAGGAGGAGGCCGCTGCACCATCACAGCACGAAGGAGGAGAAGTAAGTTACACTGAAATTGCCTAGCTATCATGTACACCTACTGTGCGGCGCGGCAGCTAGACACTGAGACAGGAGCACGGACCCCTCACATGTGTGTGAGCCTCACTCAAACTCCTCCCCCCTCTACAAGCCTGTGGACCCCCACTCAAAGCCCCCCTCTTCAGCGCTGTGGGGCCCCCTAAAAGGCCCCCCCCTCTCTTCAGCACTGTGGGCCCCTGGAAAAGCCCCCCCTCTCTTCAGCGCTGTGGGGCCCCCTAGGAAATGCCCCCCCCCTTTCTTCAGCCACTGTGGTCCCCCTGAAAAGCCCCCCCCCCTCTTAAGCGCTGTGGGGCCCCTAGAAAAGCCACCACCCCCCCTTCTCTTCAGCGCTGTGGGGTCCCCTAAAAATCCCGCCCCTCTCTCTGACGCTTTGGGTCTGCCCGTGTAAAAAGCCCCCCCCCCTCTATCAGCGCTGTGATGCCCCTGGAAAAGTCCCCACTCTCTTCAAGTCGCTGTGGGCCCCTGGCAAAGCTCCTCTCTTCAGCGCTGTGGGGCCCCTGGCAAAGCCCCACTCTCTTCCGCGCTGTGGGCCCCCCTGGCAAAGCTCCTTGCTCTTCAGTGCTGTGGGCCCCTGGCAAAGCCCCCTCTCCCTTCAGCGCTGTGGGGGCCCCAGGCAAAAGCCCCACTCTTCTTCAGGCGCTGTGGCCCCCTGGCAAAAGCTCCTCTCCTTCAGCCGCTGTGTGGACCCACAAAAGCCCCCTCTCTTCAGCGCGTGGGGCCCCAGGCAAAGCCCCCTCTCTTCAGCGCTGAGGGGTCCCCAGCAAAGCCACCTCTCTTCCAGTTCTGTGGGGCCCGTGGGCAACGCCCCCTCTCTTCACCTGGTGGGCCCCAAGGCAAAGCCCCACTCTTCTTCAGCGCTGTGGTCCCCCTGGCAAAGCTCCTCTCTTCAGCGCTGTGGGCCCCAGCAAAGCCCCCTCCTCTCAGCGGTGTGGGGCCCCTGGCAAAGCTCCTCTCTTCAGCGCTGTGGACCCCCTGAAAAGCCCCCCCTCTCTCTCATGTGCCCTCTCAAACCCCCCCCCCCCCGCCCCCATTTCCGGCTAGGTGGTGTCCCATGAGGCTGGTGAGAGGGGCCCAGACACAGCTTGGGGGGCATTGAGAAAGGCCCCACATATTGGAGAGAGGAAAGGCTTTGACAAGGGTCCCACACTGCTGGAGGGGGGGACTCCATTCATCTCCAGAGGGCCAGCATGCCGTTTAAAAATGGGGCCTGCACTGCCAAAGAGAGCTCTGCGCTCCATTCTTATTGTGCTCATACTTCACATAGTGGGGGCTTGAGGAAGAATCTCCACACTGGCTAGGGGAGACTTGAGCAGGGGCCACACGGTGGGTAGTGGGGCCCCACACAAGTTCTCCCACTACCTACCTACCCTGGCCGTATCTACCAATGGGTGGCCCGCTACCCTACTACCTGGCTACTTATCTATCTAGGCAGCCGCTAGCTACCTATCAATCTACGGGTGCCCGCTAGCTACCTATCTATCTTTCGAGAGGCCCGCTAGCTACCTATCTATCTTCCGAGCCGCTAAGCTACCTATCTATTCTTCGGGAGCCCGCTACTAGCTAAGCCTATCTATCTACGGGAGCCCTCTAGCTACCTATCTATCTTCCGGAGTCCCCAGCTAGCTACCAATCTACGGGAGCCCGCTAGCTACCTATCTATCTACTTGGACCCCGCGAGCTACCGTATCTAACGGGGGCCCCTCTAGCTACCTATCTATCTAAGGGAGCCCGCCAGCTACCTATCTAATCTAATGGATCCCGCAAGCTACCTATCCTATCTTCGGGAGGCGCCCTAGCTACTATCTTCGGGGCCCCCTAGCTACCTATCTTATCTAAGGGAGCCCCTACTACCTAATCTATCTAAGGGAGCGCCGCTAGCTACCTATCTCTCTACGGGGAGCCCGCTAGCTACCTATCTATCTAACGGGACCCGCAAGCTACTATCTATCTACGTGGAGCCCGCTAGCTACCTATCCTATCCTACGGAGCCCGCTACTACCTATCTATCTATGGAGCCCCGCTAGCCACCTAATCTATCTATAGGAGCCCGGCTAGCTTCCATCTATCTAACGGGGAAGCCCGCTAGCTACCTATCGATCTACGTGGAGCCCGCTAGCTAACTATCTAATCTACGGGACCGCTAGCTACTATCTATCTACGGGACCCGCCTAGCTACCTAATCTATCTACGGGGTGCCCGCTAGCTAACCTATCTTCTACGGGACCAACTAGCTACCTATCTATCTTATTGGGGAGCCCGCTAGCTTACTATCAAACTACGGGAGCCTAGCTAGCAACCTATGGAAGGGGCCATATAAAACTACTTATGCGGTTATGTACACCAACTACCATGCACTAAGGGGGTAATTATTAACCTTTTTGGGCACTATGGATGGGAGTTTGAACATGAGGGAAGACATAAGTGGAGGATGATAAGAGTGAGGGAATCTCAGGTTTGTGTAAATCAGCAGGGACAGTAGGATAGGCCGGGAGAAATTCGCCAATGGCGGTCTGGACAGATGGAGAAGAAAACGAAACGTGAAAAACTCATCAGCAGATGTCACCTGTGAGTCACAAGCTGTAACAGCACTGTTTGCACTTGTAGCAACCACTATATTGCACTGTATGGAGGTATTATTGCTCTTGGTGTAACGCTTATATTTAGTAACAGTACATTGGTATTATTTAGTCTCTCTATGTGGAGATAGTGGTGAAGAGTGGTGGAATTATATGGTTTTGTGTATAATGTCATTGTATTGGTCTGGTAACTGGTTTGGTTCAGTAACATTATAGTGGGTAGATACAGTGATCAAGTGGCGGTTATTTACGCTTGCTCTGTGTATACATACTACTCGCTAAATATATTATAAACTGTACGATTGTAAAATACGCATGAAACTGAATCCAAAAAACCTATGTGCAAATGCATTTTTATTTTTTTGGTGACTGGTAGGGGCGGTGTGTGATAGGGGGCAAAGTGTGATAGAGGGGGGGCCCCCGATGCTTCAGCTGTAGGGCCCCGAAATTTATTGATGGCGGCCCCCTGGAAGTCTATATTAGGATGTGTTGGGCACCAGCAGCATGCTGTGTGTTGAGGCACATTCCAGTGATTGGATTCCTTTAGAGCAGAGGTACTGTAACACCTAGTTACTACAGACCATACAGTAACTGCAGAGAGCAGTGGTTCCCGGTAAATCCTGTCACTCTTGCAGCCTATGAGGTCAGCTATAGGGTTTATGCCATAGGCATCTACAGTGCTTTATCTTGAATGATGGCTAGTATGAACATTCTGTAAATAGTCGTGTCAAAGCACTAGCGCTCAGATGTCTCAAATAAAGGCCTCCATGTCTGCATATATAGAACCGCTGTAAGGCATTGCCAAGGCATGTCTTATAAGCTGCCTGTATTACGCTACATATAATACAATAGCAGATGAGTGGATATATTGTTCTGTCTCATAAAAGCAGTAAAAATAAAAAACTAATAAAGCAAAACACAAAACCTCTGACTCCACATTAAAATAATTTTAGTTTGAAAAAAAAAACAAAAAAAGGAACACATAATAGATACAGTGGTCAGCCACATTTTGTGCAAGTTTCTCCCACTTAAAAAGATGAGAGAGGCCGTAATTGATATCTAGGTAGAAACCTCATACTATGAATACAAGATGAGAAAACAAATCCCGAAAATCACATTGTCTGATTTGGAATAATTTTATTTGCATTATTGGTGAAAAATAAGTATTTGGTCATAACAAAAAGACCATCTCAGATACTTTTTTAATGATCCTTTGTTGGCAATGACAGAGTTCAAACGTGTCTGTAAGTCAATGATTGGCACACACTGTGCAGGTAAGTTGGTCCTTTCCTCCATGCAGATCACCTCTAAGCAGTGATGTTTGGGCTGTCTCTTGGTCACCACGACTTTCACTCCCTCCAAAGGTTTTCTATGTGGTTGAATCTGAAACTGCTTAGGCCTCTCCAGACCTTGAAATGCGTCTTACAAAGCCACTCCTACTCCTTCATGCACTGGCGATGTGTCTTGGATCATTGTCATGCTGAAAGACCCAGCCACGTTTTCACATCTTCAATGACCTTGCCTGGATTGGAAGGAGAAGTAACACGTCAAATCTCATGATACATGGCCCCATTCATTCTTTCATTTACACGGATTCAGTCATCATCCCAGGTCCCCCTTTGGCAGAAACACTCCAAAAGCATGATGTTCCACTCCCATGCTTTACAGTAGGTATGATGTTCTTTTGGATGCAACTCTCGCATTCTTCATGGTCCTCCAAAGAACGAAGGAGTTGTGGTACTACCAAACAGTTCTACTTTGTTTCATCTGACCAATGACCTTCTCCCAATACTCTTCTGGATCATCCAAACGCTCCCTAACCAGACTTCAGACTGGCCCGACCATGTACTGGTTTAAGCAGGGGGACACGCTGGCGACTACAGGAACTGAGTCCCTGGCGGCATAGTGAGTTAATGATAAACACCTTTGGTATGTTGGTCCACGTCTCGCAGGTCATTTCACAATTTCCCCTGTGTGGTTCTGGATTTCTTCACACAAGCTGCTTGCCTATTGCAGATTCAGTCTTCCCAGCCGGTCAGGGCTACAATTTTTTGTTTAGGTCCTTCGACACTCTTTGTCTTCACCAATGGGTTTGGGGAGTGTGACTTTTTAAAGTTGTGGACGGTGTTTTTTATCAGATAACAAGCTAAAATAATGCCATTACTACAGGTAAGGTGGAGACAGAGAGCCTCTTAAAGAAGAAGATAGAGGTCTGTGGAGACAGAAATCTTGTTTGTTTTAGGTACCAAATACTTATTTTCCACCAAAAATTTGCAAATAAATTCTTTCCAAATCAGAAAAGGGGGATTTTGGGTTTTTAAAATTTTTTCTCTTTTTTGGGCCCACATGTATGAAAATGTCAAGGGTCAAAAAACTCATTTTGGGGTTCCCCATAAAAACGAATCAAGACCCCTTTTTGTTTTTTATAAAACTCGGGAAAAAATAAAAGGGGGGCGTTCTGTTTGGGCGCTAGGCCCCAACAAAGTGAGTTTTAACCAAACCCTTTTCATACATCTGGCCCTTTTTGTCTCTCATTTTTGAGGTCTACCTTTGATGTCAATTACAGGCCTGCCCAAAAATCTTTTTTAAGTGGAGAACTTGCACAATAATGGCTGCTAAATACTTTTTTATCCCCCTGATTTCCGCACGTAGCAATCCATTTATAAAATTACATGTTTTTTGAAAGCAGAAAAATAAAATCATAACCAAATTTGCTTTTTTTTTTTTCCACCAGCCCCCCAAAAAAAAAAACTAAAAGAAATGGATAAAAAAAACCTCTTTTTACCCCAACAAGATACCAATGAAAAAAAAAACCTATCCCACAATAAGACCCTTACACAGCCCATTTACAGGAGTTACGATCTTAGGGCATTGTGACATAAAAAAAAGGGCTTTTTCTTGCAATTATGATTTTTTGTGTCAGGGGGGGCTTCGAAAAAAAAACAAAAAATTTTTATTGCAAAAAATCTGAGATATACAAAATGTGAAATATTCAAATATCCCATTTCCAGAAAAACGTCTCTAGGATTTAATCTTGTTTTAAACTTTGACAAATTTGAAAAAACTTATGAAAACAAAAACCCCAGCCGAGTTGCTATTTTCTACTCTGTGAGGTCAGGAACACACGGGAAAATAATGAAAAATATTATCCATTAAAACCCGTACAATGTAAAACATCTGAACGTAACTTAAGTAGAGATCACTGTGTTTCATGTTTCTTTTCCTTTTTTTTACAAACCACAGCCATAAAGCCATTGCCAGTTTTTAAATTAAAATGCTCAAAAAACAAACAAGCTTTTTAAAATGTAACCAGTATAAAATAAAGAAAAGCAGATCTGTTTTTTTATGAATTCATTTTACATGACACAGAAAAATATATCTTTTAATAACATTTTCCCCTAAGTTTACTTAAAGGGGAATGTGTCAAACAATAAATGACTATTGTTTAACTCACTTTTTAGTTAAACCTTTTTTAAAGGAATTTTGGTTATGTTTTTTTTTAATTTTTCCCAACACTTTCTATTTTTTTTAATTTTTTCCCGCAGTTTTCCTTTGGCCCAGTAATTGTCTGACACTCCCCCGTTCTGAAGAAAAAATTTTTCGCCATGATCAGCACAGAGGAACACGAAAGGTGGACCCCAATGTGTATAATTTTCCAGAATCCACCAGTCACTATAGAAGATTGCCCACTCCCCCTCCCCCTCCCTGCACAGTGATTTTTTTTCCCCGGGCACAGAGCATACAAAAACTCTCCATAGAACAATGAGACTGACATCTTAAGGCCCTATGTGCATGAAACTGCTGTAAAGTACTATCTGACTGTTTTTAAAGCATTCACAAGAATACTATCCCCACAAATCATATATTGAAACAATTGAGAAACCAAAGAAAATAAAAACGCTAAAAAAAATAATAGGGGATTATGGCTTTTTTAATAAGTAAAAAAAATTTGATGACAATTTAATATAAGAAATTGCCACAAAACAAATATTTTTGGTTATACATTTGTATTTCTTTAAAATGGCATTCATATCATAAATATATATTTGCTTGTTTCCAAGAAAGTTGTCATATATTTGGATTTTGTTTGCTTGCCATGCTGGCCAGGGCTGATTGTTATATGTCTCCTAAATTTGTTTACTTGGCACAACAAATATAATGTGAAGAAACCCTTTGGGGCTGTTCACAGGCAGTTTTTTTGGGGACTGGGTGGGAAACTGCACTGATAAGCTGAAATCCTGAATAGGAAAGCTTTTATTTTTTTTAATGGAAATTAAAAGCAGTTTTGGACAATGCAGATTTTTTCAATGCAGCTTTAACTATGTGATGTGAACAAATCTAGGTGGATTCTGTAGGGACTAAAGGCCTCAGGTATGAAAAGTGTCTAGGTCTAAGACTTTCTCTGTTGCCCATAGCAACCAATCGAAGCGCCCCATTCATTTCATATAGTGCTTTGACAAAATAAATTTGGTTGCAAGGGCAACAAAGAAAAATCTTACCCACACTTTTTCATACATGTTCCCCCCTAAATGACAAGTAAGATGGCGAATTCTCAAAAAATTGATTCGCACTTGCCGAATTTTCCGACAAAAATTTTTTCGTTCCGAATTACTTCGGCACGAATCACGTTAAAAAGCACTATTCCAGGCTGCAAAAAGAGCCCGCAGGTGCTGTAAACGTTGTGCCATGCTTAAAAAAGAGGGACTTGGGTTTGGGCTTCATAAATTTGTGTTTTTTGTATGACACGCAATGAAAACCCCGCTCTTTAGAATCGCTTCATAAAAATTCCCTGGGCACTTAAAGGGCAAAACTGACCAAAAAAACAACGGAATGTGCCCCATAAAGTCATCCCCGCGAAAGCTGGGGAAAAAAAAAAGTGAAGCTCAGGGGGCAACATTAGGACAGAGTGTGGAGGTGACGCGGCGCCACAAACAGAGGCAGGGAGTGGCACAATGACATTCTAGGTGGCAAAAACAGGAAGCCCCCAAGTGGCACAATGACTGAGGGG
>JAODAL010036091.1:0-42139 GCA_025379985.1 Phyllomedusa bahiana
GAAATGAGAGATTTTTAGATTCTCTTTTAAATGGGAAATCAGTACAAGTTTTGTTAGGCCCTTCACAGGCTTATTCCGACTTTTTGCCCGATTTCCGCGCCGGATTTGCGTTCAATAGGCCCAACCTCGGAAAGATTAAAAGGTAATCCAATCTCTCAAGAGAACGGGGAATCCGACCCTCCTCCCCCTAAAAAAAAATCCCCGCGGGGGGAGAAAGTGACATGCCATTTTTTGTCGGCGGGGACCCCGTAAACAATGCATTGTCGGGGGGGGCCCGGGGGAGCGGCCCCCCCCGCCCCCGGGCCCCGCCCCCTCCCCCCCTATTCACGGCGATTGTGCCTCAATAGGGCGCACAAACCGCCGTGAATAACCTGGGAACACGGCCTTACTTGACTTTTTTTTCCTATGAAACTTCACCCACGATCCGGGCCCATGCCCACAGGGGAGGCCGGGCATGTACGTCACAAAAAACCCGGAAGCATTCTATGCCCTCCGTTCGCTTAAAGGGGGCGGAGCTGCACGGATGTGCAGTTGCTGTCGCAGACAGAGAGCGCAGGACGTCCTCCCCGGGCGTTTATTATTGCGACCCGATCGCGCGAAAATTTAAGGGGGTTTAAAAACCCCCCCCCCCCCCCCCCCCCGGGCACGGGGGTCGGGGGCCCGCTGCGGGATGTCAGCTGTTATACACGACACCCCCCGCGACCCGGGCGAACCTGCTTTAGATTTCGGCTCCTCGGATATCCTACGTCCAATCGTAAAGGGTTGGGGATTTTTTTTCTTAATTAAGTCATTTCTGGGGGTACAAACACATTTTCTTTTAAAACCCAAACCCCCTAAAAAAAGTTTGAAAATTTTTTGAAAATTAAAAATTTTGCTACTAAATTTAAAACCCCCCTAAGTCATAAAAAAAAAAAAGGGATTTTTTAAAAAATGAGCTGCATTCAATAACTTATAGTATGTTTTTTTATTCTTTTTTTTTTATATCTTTTTGTCTTCCCCAACAAAATTTTTTAAACTTGAAAAGGGCAAATTTTTCAAATTTTTTTCACTTTTGATATTTTTTCCAAAAAACAAGGACTTTTTGACCAAAACGTATGCAACTTAAAAGGGTTTTCTCACTACAAAGTTTATTTTTAACCAAAGGATGTTTAAAAGAAGACTTTTTCTAAATCTTTGTAAAAGGTTTTTTTTTTTTTTACTAAGGGGTAATAGCCTTTATGTCTTTTGGGGGCACACAGAGCTATAGTAATTTGATCCAAACATACTTGTTATCTGTTTTGAGCAAGGCAGGGAGGATGTCCCCCCCAGGAGGGAATGGGGCTCCAGAAAAAATGAATTATCTCTAACAAGATTAGCTGTTGTCTTACCAATAAGCCTTTGCTTTCACTCCTCACAGCCTGTGTAGCTTTACTTACAGATTAGATCTCCAACACTTATGTCTTAGTAATTTCTAATTTACTTACTGTAAATTTCAATCGCGCACAGAACCACTCACGCCTGAGGGGAGCAAATGAAAAAAAAAGCTTTCTGTATGTGAAAAACCCCCCAAGTTATGAGAAAACAATCCAAATACTGGATAGGGAAAACATTAAAAAGTATTCACAATAAAGTGAGTGTCAATTTGAAATATCGGGCTAGGTTCTTAAAGGGGTTTTAAACTTATCAAAGTGGGGAAAAACGCCTTTTACTTTTTTTACATCTATGGAGGGTTGCAAAAGGTCAATTTTTAATATTTTTTAGTGTCGCCATACATATTATTTTTAATCCATGGAGCTGTAGTTTTCACTTGTACAATTTTCTGGTCAAATACCTTGATAATTTTTACCCTTTTTTTGTGGAAAGAACAAAACAACAAATCTTCCTGGGAGAATATTTCTAAATAAAAAATCTCATTGTTTAAAAAGGGAATTGTTTTAAAAAAAAAACCCCTTTTTTTTTTTTTTTACATTTTTTTTTGTGGTTCTTTTTCGCTTTTAAATAGTGCTCACCCTGCTTTTTTACACAGCCTTTTTCATTTAACATCGGCTCCCCTTCCTGTCACCGTGGTCTTTTTACAGCGGATTGGGATCAGCTTTTCTATTCGTAAGGCATTGGGGGATGGAGGGGATTAAACAGGGCAAAAGGCACAAAGCACTGGTTTAACTTTTTTTAGTATGACACAGACAAGCCCCCTTTCGCTGAAAGACACAGCAGGGGGAAAAGTCACCATCCCAGCCACTGCATAGAGTTTCACAGTCTAGGGAAACGTCCCGTAAAAAATTTTTTAAAAAAAAGGTAGAAGAATGCAAAAAGGGTGCTTCACACGGGAATGAAATTTCCGGGCCGGTTTTTTCTACGTGCACATTCCTCCATCCGGTTTTCGGACAGAATATATGCAAGTGAATGTGAAGGGGGAGGGCTTTTCTCTGCTCCCTCTTCACATTCACATATTCTGTCCGAAAACCGGATGGAGGAATGTGCACGTAGAATGTATTTTGGGAGGCCCACGGGTGGAAAAACTGCCAGGCGGAAAACCTGTGCAGTGGGGACTGCTGCACGGGTTTTCCATAGGAGCCTGTTGTGCTCGTTTGCGGCCGGTTTATCAGACGGTCTGCAAAACCGCAAACCGTCTGAAAAACCGGCCGAAAACCCGTGCCCTGGGGACATGCCCTAGCTCTGAAATAAAGCAACATCAGAACAACAATGTATTTGGCAATAGTCTTTATTTACCTTAAACTTAGTTCAGAGTGTACAGAGATCCAGCTCCACTGGAGAGCTCCTTAAGATGGTTGTGAGTGCCACAGACAGGGCTGACTGGGCAGGAACAGGTGCTGCTGGCCTGAAGAAGCTAGGACCAGGGGATCACTGGTATGAATGTCATTTGTGGTGCTGGGCAGGAGGCTTAGGCCACGGTTAGTAAGGGAACCTTAATGTTTAGTTAGAGATTAGATGGCCTAGAGTCTATCCTATACCTTGACCTGTTACTGTGTGATAAACAAAGCTGCTGATGTCAGTTTTAAATGGGTTTTACCACAAGGTAAAATCATACAGCCAACTCTCCCACTTTTGGCGGGGGGGGGGGGGGGGGGGGGGTCCCGCTGTTGGTGCGCTACTTGTGCGCCGCCGGCCGCTGCTACAGGCGTGTGTGAAGCGGCTGCAGCGGCCGCTCACCCGCCCGTCGCGTCTCACTGTGCAGGGAGGAGGCAGGAGGGATCATTCCCCTGCTCCCTTCTCCCCCTGTATGTACAGCGCCGGTGTGCGCTGTACATACAGATCAGCGTCGCAGGGAGTGTGACGCGCGGCAGCACTCACTCCCCCTGCGACTTTGAGGAGATCAGGCAGGAGATGTCTGGAGCTGGCCGTGCTGCAGGGAGCCTGGTGAGGTAAGTGGCTTTTATTATTTTATTTTTATTAGCTATAGAGGGGCAACTACCTGGCTACTGAAGGGGGCAACTACCTGGCTACTGAAGGGGGGCAACTACCTGGCTACTAAAGGGGGCAACTACCTGGCTACTAAAGGGGGCAACTACCTGGACTACAAAGGGCATCTACCTGCTAAAAAAGGGGGCATCCTACCTGGCTAACAAAAGGGGGGCATCTACCTGCTAACAAAGGGGGCATCTACCTGGCTTACAAAGGGGGGCATCTACTTGACTACAAGGGGGCATCTACCTGCCTGTAAGGGGCACTACCTGGCTATAAAGGCATCTACCTGGCTTTCTTCCAAAGCCATTATGCAGTTAGGCGGAGTGGGTGTGGCTTTTGGAAGGGGCGTAGCACACCAAAAAGATGGGCATGTCCAAGCAAATTTTTTGCCGCGCCGCCCTCTTCAGTCTCCTGCTTTTCCATTTTCAAAAGTTGGCAACTATGGGTAAAATCCCTTGCACTGGTTGTTCGCAACTAGCTGTGAGACAGCCGTGCATGTGAATGAGGAGAGGGCAGGGCTTGCGCCCATCCTCATTCACTTCTATGGGAGTTTTGAATATAGCCGAGCCTGTGCGAGTTCCCATAGAAGTGAATGGATGGAAAAAAAAAAAAAAAAAAAAAAGAGAAAATGAAAAAGAGAATGGAATAGAACAGGAATTGAGAACTGTAAAGGACTGGAGGAGAACTAAGGCAGAATGACTGTAACTGTGGATGAACTGTGCTATTGATGAATGGCGGTATGAACATCAGTGTATTCGGTACATTCATCCATAACTTTCTAGGAACAGACCTGTTACAACTGCCGACTGAAATCTAAATAAAGGCTTCATCTCTGGAAAAAAAAAACAAGGTCCTGGATTTTTGCCTGGTGGTGACAAAGGTGGACACGTTCTATAGTTCTCTCACAAAGACTATAGAGCAGTATATCCTCATTAGATAATTTCACAACACCAGGGGTTTTACCTCGTGGTTAAATCTAACTACAACATTATGGGCAGCATGTATGAACGGGGCTGTGCTGGAAGTCTGGCATCTTTTCAGCTTGACATCAGGTGCAGCCCCGTTTGCTATATTTTTACATTGCCCGTATGCCATTATCAGGTGCATCACAGAGCGCCCACAGCACTTTGTAATGCGCCTGATTTCAGGGAGTGTGCAGGAGGCGGGGCGCACGAAAACTGTACAAAGCTATAGATTTATAGCTTCGTTACGGCATTTATAGGCGCATTACTGCTGGAACAGGTAAACCACTTTCAAAGTGGTATACCTGAGCCAGAAGTGTTGTTTATGCGCTAGAAGGCACATTCAATACTTTTATTATTCGCCTAAAAATTGTCGCTTAAACGGCAAAAATCATACATGCTGCCCTATATATTTATGTGCCAGAATCCATGGTTGGAATGTGGTGCTGCAGCTCTATAGAGAGAGAACCTATATCCAAACCCTAACAAAATACATGATATAAAATATGTAAAAGTTTTGGGTGTGTTACTAAAGATATTACAAGATGTCCAATCTTAGGCAGGTTACCAGTCACAACCTTGAGAGCAAATAGAAAATTACGTTCAAATAAAAGTTTATGGCAATAAATATGAAAGTAGTAATACAAAAAAGAATTCTGAATTTTTTCACAATAAACTGCCTTTTGCTGTTTTAATTTTCAATATATAAATATGTAATCATACAGGCTCATAAAATTTGATTATCAGATAAAGCTCTTACAACAACATAGATTACAGAGCCGTTACAAACGCCAACCAGAAAACATTTTTGGAGAGGTTTTTAAAAACAAGTGTAGTGCAAGGAATTTCTGATATCGGGATGCAGTTTTATTTTACATTGGACCCTCAAAAACTGTGCTGCATCTATTTCGTTCCTCTGCCTTTTTCGCATATTACTTTTTTTTTTCTACCTCTCCACTTCATAAAAGTATCTTTTCAGGTGAATAACGTTTTTTTAACCTAGAACAACTTATTTTTTTTCCTCTGGAACACAAAAATATTACACAAAAAAAAGAAATGACAATTTATTTTCTATACTATGCATCATCAATCAGTTTCTCCCCTTTCTCCTCTTCTTTCCTTTTCTCCAAGTCCTCCTCTTCATCTGTGTATAACTCATGCTGGCCATAAGCAAGGGTAGTATGGGCCAAGTCCACTTCAATTGGGAAAATATCTGCTTCCTTCAGAACCTCATAGCATTGGTCATCATATTTAGACATGGCCGACACAAACCGCTGAAGCTGGAACACTATATCTTGAACTGTGGAGAAGAAGCAGGGTAAGAACACAATCTAACATTACACAACTCAACATTACATCTGCAGATATCTTAATACTGTAAAGCTCCGTGGACTTGATTGCATTATGGCTCCAAGCAGGAGCCATACATTACTGCAAAAGTATGTGATTCCCTATTCACATTTCCTGTCCCCAAAAATTGCAGCTACTCACTGTGCTTCAGTGATCTCTACTGTCATGTGCGGCATAAGCCCTCTGAGGTCTGTGACTGGCTCATGGTCACGTAAGCGATGTATGTAACATCACCACTAGGGAAATAGCGAATTACATTGGAGCTCCACCGCTAATGGAATAATTATGGCTGTAGAGAGGAGTACTGGTATTTTTTTTTTTTATTTCACCATAGTCCCAGATGTGGTTTCCCAAAAAAAACCTCTTATAGTGGCAATAAATGTCTCAAAAACATATTGGGGCTTGCAAAGAACTGTCAGGTCATCACTTTGATTCCATGAACACCACTTTCCAGTGGCACCAGTTATACAGATAGCAACCTAAGGTTGTGTTCATAGTGTTTTAATGCATATTTTGTAAGCCAGAACCAGAAGTGGAGCCTACACAGAGAACAAGGATAATGGAAAGGCTTGTACCTCTTCTCCATTTTGGACCCATTCATGGTTTTGGCTTACAAATACTGCTGCAAAATACATGTGAAAAAACACATCATGTGGAGCCAGCCTAAAGCTCTGTGCATAAGCTGCTTATTCAACAAGATAGGATCCCCTCCTAAATATTCACGTGCATGAACCCTTCAGTCAGATAGACTTGATGTATTCAGTATTAAAGGGATCATCAGAAAGGAGTATTTTTCCAGTATTCCTGGAAAAAATTTTTTAGAATTTTTGGCTTTTTAAAAAATTTTGGTAGTCCCTTGCAATAAAAAAATTACATATAAAATACTGTCCTTCTCTAGCGGTGTGAGAGTACTTTTGTTTGGCAGAGCAGACTAATATCACTTTACTTCAGCTGCTGCTTAAAAATAGTAGATAATGAGACTACATAAACTACAAGCAATACATGAGAAAAACTAGGGCATTTTTTTTCTGTTTCAAGGAAGGAGGGGGGCAGAGTTCTTCACACTTGTATTAGGTAATTGCTAATGATATTTTAACTTCAAGCAATCCTCTCACTGCTGTGCAATCAGAGCTCAGAGAAGGGAAGCCAGGGCCGGGAGAATAATATATTTAGGGGAATTTCCAAAAATTCTATAAAAAAAAACAAAACAAAAACACAACCACCTGATTAAAAAAAAATGAATCCATACAATAGCTGTCAATAAGCAAAAAAAATAATATTTTGATGGTAGAGTCCATTTAAGAGCGGAAATTGAAATGGTCTCGTCTACTCAAAATCCTTCCCCAAGGGCCCTCCACACCCATTCTTGGCGCTAAATGTACAGGTTGAAACAGTATCATGTCCATCTGGCAGTAGTCTAAGACACTGTCACCACTACCATAATCTAGTTGTTACTGGAGCCATCTAATAGAAAGCTCATGCATTAGCCTCACCATGTTTCTGGTCCAGAAGTTCTATCTTTTCTAACACGTCTTTCCTCATCTTAGCAAACCGTGCACGGGCTTCTTGTCGACACCTCAAGATCAAGCGGTACTCATAATTTCCTGTACTAACACGATACAAAGGTTCTCCTAATGCATAGAAGAGAAAGTCCAATTATTTACAGTGAATAATACAGAATATTACATTTATTTCATATAACTGCTTTTCCTGTATTATTATGTACAAGTAGTTGTGGAGATTGTAGTAAAATAATTCAGTAGTCATACAGACATGTTCACATGTGCAGAATGACCAATAATTATTTTTTTTTAAATCTGAATGGGGATGTTTCTGCAGCCCATGGATGGCTTTTCACAATCCCTGTCAGAAATTTCAGCAACAACTGCAACATGTGAACATAATCCAAGCACAATGGCCCATTAAAATTTCCTGCTGTAGTACAGCGCATGCCTCTTTGTGTGCTCATTTTCCTGGCTCTTATTTCATCCATGGGTTAAATGTCTTCTGGTACAAAACTTAACTATAAAGCGAGACTGCCGGTGAATACCTTTATGGTCAATGATGCTAAATGCACTCACTTGTGCTAAGAGGGTTAAAACCAATGGCAAAAAATGTAAAATCACAAATAGTGACTCCGAATGCTTTAGTTTAGGTTGCCCTGAATCCATTTATGGTGAAAATTGCCAAAATAAATAAATAAAATTGTCCGTAGCAGTCATTGTAGTAGTAAGAGATTTGAGGAGGGTTAACTTGCTGGTCCGGTGACGTGACCCTCCCGTTTTGGCTTAACTTCTGCTCTGATCTCACTTACGGTTCCTTCAACATAGGCCTAATGTTATGGTAACCGGAAGTGATGTTGGATGTCTTAGCTGATATCACTTCCAGTAACCACAACATTGGGCCTATGGTGTACTGGCTAGAAGTGATGTCATAGTGGATTTCGGACTGAAAGTTAGGCCATAATTGGAGTGTTTTGTTTCCAGACCAGGAAATTAACCGCCCAAACCAACCCTAGTTCTAAATTAGGGTTATGGTTATTCTTAGAAAAAAACATTTGGTCAAACCTGTTTGGTTGAACCTGTGTCAAACAAAATAGGGACCCAATCGAGCAACAGTAATTATGCTAAATGTAGAGGTAACAACCAAAATCAGTTATAATCATTAAGAGTGCAGCTCTGATATAGGTCTAATGTGATATATAGACATTATTATGGTACCTTTAAACTGTAATAATGCTATTATCATGTCATTTATTTGTTACCGCCCTCATCAAGTGTGAAAAGATTGTGAAGGGGTTAGGTACAGAGATGGTAATTGTTTGATAAAGGCATGCTTGTGTGTTATAGAAGTCAGTAATATGCTGTAGCACGCTCCATTATTGATTGAGCACATACCCTAGTAAACCTGAGATATGCTGTGATGATCTCCCATAGAACTTGATACTGGAAGAAGATGGACCAGGACGCATGCGCTGTATGCTTACAAAATAAAATTAAGCGCATGCGCTATAGGGATTTAGAGCTGCCGCACTACAAGCAGGATTACAGAGAGTATCTCGCTGTTCATAGGTCACTGGAACCAGTGAGTAACACAACTGAGGTTTTATGGTGGGGATGAAACTTACCCCACAGCGATTGCTATTTTTCTACAAATGTGGGACTTTTTTGGCTTACATAAAGATATTCCAACCATGGGTGGTATTGAACATACTAATGTAATAGCATGTACATGTATTATAATGGTGTTTTTGTTAACTTTAACTCCTCTCCTTAAAAGGGGTGTTCCAGGATCTAAGAATGCTCGTTGGTCCATCAGGGCATGATTAAAAAATAGAAGCTAAGACGCATACTTACCTCACGGACGCCCTCCTTCAGTCCTGGTGCCGGTCTGTTTATGCTGGCTAAATCAGTGAACAGTCTTCATTCACGAGACAGATGCAGCAAATTACAGGCCACCACAGACATCACGTGCACGCGATATTGTGGCCTATGAGTTGCTTCACCCGATGAACGTTCACTGTATACTTCCGGGATGTACGGACCGGCAGTCAGGAATGAACAGGATCGTCCGGAGGGCGAGTATGTCCAACGAACAATGTTGGATCTGGAACACCCCTTTCATGGAATTCAAGACCACTAAAAAGCCTGATGAAACGTGTCCGGGTGCTTATTCCTCTTTTGTTTTTAATTCAGAGTGTAAACAGGAGATTTGGGGGTTCACTCATACTTACTATGCTGCTGTACTCCTCATCATCCATTTCCTTCACTTTCAGACAGTATGACTGGAAAACATTAAATAAAATGAACTGTCAATGTTTCTACAAGCAGATTCTATGAGTATTTATTCTATGAGAGTCTATGAGGTAATCGCTACAATCATTTTGGGAACAAACCCACAAAATAATTTTTAGACTTGCTGAATACCTGGATATTGGTGTTTTTATATGGACTAAAAGGAAATGGAACGAGGATAAATATAAAAAAAAAAAAAATCCCCTTCATGCTAGGTTTAGATGGTATGTATCGTTATACATATTTTGGTGCATAAGACATGTGGGGTCCCTAAGATGCTTTCAATGGGATTACACATGGTCGTTCACAAAGGTAGCATGGTGCATATTTTTACAGATACAGACTCCAAATCGTGTTGTAAAAAAAACCACATATTACTTATCACTTTTCTGTGTGTATTTAGCTTAGAAAATATGATACGAGCGTGGATGTGGATTAACCCCATTAGAAGGGGCTAATCCACATCCACAACACAGTAGAATTTGTATAAAGAAAAAGTAAGATATGTGTGGAAAACATCCAAATATATCCATTGGATTTCTGTCATGAATTACGTACTTTTCCGGAGGGCGGTGGGGGGGCTATTCCCATCTCAATGAGGTTTTTTTTTCTATTTAGTGCATTAGAAATTGCTTCTAGGTGCACAGTAGTGCCAGTAATTTTCTTTACCTGAAGCAGAATACAGGATTTCTCACTGCGGCCACTGGGTCAAGTAACCTTCACTCTGAGTTGTGAAAACAAACAGCATGGTTGTGTGACCCGGAAGCAGTGTCCGACTTGGGTGCTTAGGGCCCAGCAATAGAGTTGATTCCTGGGGCCCACCCTAAAGCTATCTTATATGACTGCACATGCTTCCTGCACTCTGCCTTTCACTTTCTGTCTCTCTCTCTGAAAGGCAACCCAAGGACTATAATCCTTAAAGGGGTTGTCTCACTACATCGATTCATCTTACCTCAGTCCAGTTTTCAGTTTCATTTTTGAATTCAGGGGCGGTTTACTGGCTTCTACTGGCCTGCAGTGACAAGCTGCTGAGGACACCAGGTCTGTAGCTATAGCGACCAGTGCAGGCAGTCTGTCAGGAGAGACCGAACAGGTCTGTAGCTATAGCGACCTGAGGAGCTGATGCAGCCCATACAAGAGGGGATATCTCAGAATAGGTAGGACACTGTTAATGGACACATATTGCAAAGTGACTTGTTTTTGCAAGATCTTTACATTAAAAGCAACCCTTGTATTGAGACAACCCCTTTAAGGACTATCATGCCTAAAGGCCCACCAGGGGTTTCCCCTGCTCCCCTGTGGGCCAGTCCGAGCCTACCCAGAAATGAATGAATACAGTATACGAAAAACAATTTCTAATGAACTAAGGGAACAAAAAACCTGTAGTGGTCCTTTAACCAAGTAGGCAAGGTTAAATAAAATCTATTATACAATACATTGCTGTTTCAATTTTGCTTTTTATCTCCTGGTCGTTTACAGAAGGTTTTCCAAGATCACGACCACCTCTCTCTGCTCTAGCTCTGGTGACGTCACTCTCTGCTGTGTCTTATTAGCAGGATGAAGCTACTCAGTCTCTGATCTTATCTCTTTACTGGGAAAACCTATGTCCCTTATCACTCAGCAGCTAACAGTGTGCATGTTTTTTTCTCACTGGAGGCTTCCTCTCATAACACATACAGATCTGCTAGCTCACATTTATAGCCAGACATCCTGCTTGGACAGTGTCAGTGTATTTTGCAATGCCTCTATCAATAATGTCCCTGCAACAGGCACAGCTAGGAATAGGAGCTAGCAGAGCTGAAATGTCTTTGCTGTACACCTGACCACAGCCTGAACAGGAAATGTGAGCCTAAAGAGGCTGTACATACACTGGAGATACAGCTATTTTTAGGGTTTTTTATTCTCTTGCCTTCCAATAGCCATACCTTTTTTATATTCCCGTCAGGCCCACATAAGTGCCGTGGCTGCTAAGGAATTAAATCTGGCCATTAGATACCCAAATACCATCTCCACTTGGAACAGGACACCCATGCAGGGCCAAATAAAAAAAAAGAAAACGCAAAGGAAGAAAGCCCTTCTGAAGCCGTCATAAAAAGGTGTATTGGCCGCGCATACAGCTGCATGACGGGGTTGGAACATCTGGATAATATTTAACACACAGCCGCCGGTGGTTAGCGGCTAATCGGCGCTAACACCCGTCCGTTACAGCGCGAACGGGCAGCGTCGCCCGTGCTGTTTAACCATTCAGGTGCCACGGCAAAGATGGCCACGGCGTCTGAATGAAAGAAGATCGGTGCCGCGCACCGATCTGCAGGGTGATCGGCACCGCCACAGCATACCTGCAGCAATCCGACGCTCCCATGTCCTGGTTTGCCCCACTTCCGTCCGCAGACAGGAAATGGGGAAACCGCCATCTTGGTACAGTCTAATGCATTGTCTATGCAATGCATTAGACTGTATTGACAATTGCGCCACCTAGTGGTCAAGCACCCTAGGTGGACTCAATGTTAAAGTAAATAAAAAAATAACATTTTAAAGTACAAAAAAAAGTATTAAAAGTTCAAATCACCTACCTGTCCCCATCTTACAAATAAAAACAATACAATAATAAAAAAGTTACACATATTTGGTATCGCCGCGTCGGAAAAAGTCCGATCTATAAAAATATAACATCATTTATCCCGTGTGCTGAACACCGTAGAAGAAAAAAAATTCCAAAACGCCAAAATTGCGTTTTTTGGTCATTTTACGTCACTTGTATTGACCGAAGATTGAGCGCCGTAAAAGCAAAACACCCGCAAACATGGCGAAAATACGTTTTTTTTTCACAATTTGTCCCACTTGGAATTTTTTTGCGGTTTCCCAGTATATTCTATAGTACAGTGAATAACACCATTAGAAAGTACATCTTGTCCCGCAAAATAAAAGCCCTCATATGTCTATGTAGATGAAAATATTAAAAAAAAGTTATGGCTCTAGGAAGGCGAGGAGGAAAAACGAACGTTTCAAAAAAAAAAAAAAACGCCGGGTCTTTAAGGGGTTAATATTTGTTTTTTTGGGGGTATTTTTTAAACGTGATAACCTGTCCATAGACAAAAAAGAGTAATGGTCTACTTACCAAATATTCAAACTTGACATCGAGGTATTTCTTAATAGTTAACTTTGTGTCCGGAATGGCTTTATTAAGGTATGTATTCAAATCATTCAGCATCTGATGAAAGAGGCTTATATCAGTACATACAGTACTATTAACACTCAATACAGAAAATAATTCATTCCTGCACTGATAAACCAACATTCAGTGCAAAAACTTCATGATAGCAAATGTGCTCATACAGTCAAAAGAGTTCTTTTCCTGGCATAAAATGGTCACCTAGTCTCATGGTAGAAGGTAAAACCCAGGGCAATGGGCCATGCTGACTTGTATTCAATTTCCATAAGAAAACACTATCTTCATGAAACAATGTTCTCAATCACATCACTTACTGGTTTTATTGTTTTTAAAAGGGTAATTCCAAATTTTTCAATGTTTCGATGAGCATCGGCAAACTTAACAAAGGCTTCACTTGCGGCAGGCTGAGGCTCTCGGACACCGATCACTGAAAACACATCTCCGAATGCTAGAAAAGTAATTACATTTTGTGTCAATAAAACAGATGTGTCAGTAAATCAAATTTGGGAAAAATAATTCACGATTTACCATAATTTCCCTAATTTGAGTGGGAACATCTTTAAAGGGCTTCATCATCAAAGTCTATGGGACTGATGAAGAAAGCGCAGTAAAAGCTCTCATCTATTTTTGTAGACTCGTAGACTTTGAATGGAGCAGTGTGCATTTTTGACTATTGCGCTGATTCAAGCCTTCCTTGCTGTGCAAATGCAGTGAGGAACGGCAGGAAACTCAGTTTTAAGAAAGGTCTTTTTACATTTTTTTTGGGGGGGAGGGGACAGGGGATTTTCTAGGCCTATTGCAACCAAGTCTGGCTACAAGACAATAATAGCTATAGTTCCTATATTATCACTGAGGTTTAGTGAATTCACAGCCAGGTCTGCTTGAGTGACAAGGATTCAAAGAAGGGCACTGAAATCAACTGGCTTCTAAAAACTTTTGTGTGATTCCTTCAGTCTGTTTTAGATCACAATCAAATCCCACTAAAGGGTTGTTCCCATCTCAGACATTTATGGTATATAGATAGGTTAGGTCATAAATGTCTGATAGGTACCCGAGCAGGTTCCCAAAAATCACTGTGAAGAAGGAAGAGCTAACTGCACATGTGCAGCTCTCTCCATTCAACACCCACCCAGCTGTACTCACGACTTCCATAGGCCAAAATGGACAGTACAGCGCATGCGCCACTTTCTCCATTCAACACCCGCCCAGCTGTACTCAGAGCTCCCATAGAACAGAATGGACAGTATTGTGCATGCACCGCTCTCTCCATTCAACACCTGCCCAGCTGTACTCAGAGCTCCCATCGAACAGAATGGACAGTACCGCGCTTGCGTTGCTCTCTCCATTCAACACCTGTTTAGCTGTACTGAGAACTCCCATAAAACAGAATGGGCAAAGCTACTTCGCCATTCTAGACAGAGAATTCCAGGCAGCTGTTCTTAAAGGACCTTGGGGACCTGCACCTAACAGACATTTATAACATAACCGATTGACATTCCATAAAGGGAGACAGGGGAACACCCTTTGATTTTGTCTGCTGGACACATACATTTAAATTTTTATCTGCTTTTCAGAAGAAAATGAAAAGTTTTAACCCTAAAACCATTCATTCATTCTTCATTGTAAGAGGGTTCAAAACGGGATGCAAAATTAGGACTATATGTTACATAGTTTGTAAGGCTGAAAAAAGACAGACGACCATCAAGTTCAGCTTATTGTGCTACAGTGTTGATCCAAAGGAAGGAAAACTGTCCTCATTTTAGGGAAAAAAAAATTCTTTCTGACTCCAATCTGGCATCAGAATACGTCCCGTTCAATGTATTTATTGAAATTAATAACATTGGCACATGTATGAAAACTGTCCAGGTGTAAGACCTTCTTTGTTGCCCATAGCAAACAATCAGAGCGCCCCTTTCATTTCATAAAGTGCTCTGAAAAAAATGAAAGGCGATCTCTGAATAATTGCTATGAGCAACAAAGAAAGTCTTAGGGCTCGTTCACACGGCTTATTTTGGGACTGATTTCAGCCGTATTGAGCGCCGTATTTGTGCTCCAATACGGCTGAAATCAGTCCCAGGCATTACGGTAATCCATAGAGAACTATGGATTACGTCTCCTCTCCCCGCTCGGCGAATCCGCCGAGCGGAGAGAAAGTGACATTTCAATTTACGGCGTGTACGCGCCGTGAACAATGAATGTCTATGGGGCTGGCGATCTGCTGGCCCCCCGCTGCATGGCAGCCGGCGTAAGTGCGGGGCGAAATCCGTCCCCGCAATTACGTCAGCAACAAGCCGTGTGAACATTGCCTTACATGCGCCTTGACGGTTTTCATACATGTGGCCCATAATATGAACAGAGTTAGAAAAGAATCCTCTAAATTACATCACCAGGCCCTACTAAGCCATATATACAATGGTTGTGGTGAGATGTCCCTTTTGAGTATATCAGTCTGTTTTACAGGTTTGTACCATTTAATGAGAATCCTATCCAATTGGTGAAAAATCCGCACTGCTGAATATTCTAAATACTTTACATTAGACAACTGAGATGTTGAGACACCATACCACAAGCTTATACACAAGTCCTGAATTACTTACCTCTATGCGTCTGAGAGAGCTCAAAAAATGCCCTTAAGAGCCGTTTCGTGTGTTCCATCATACCTTCAGAAAATAAACAGGAAACTGGTTAGCAGATGTGGGTACAATATTTTACTATTTTAAAGCAGAAAGTGCTGCTATCAAAGAGATTTTGATTTCAAATCCTTCCTTCTTCGTAACGTCTCATATAGAAAGGGAGAAGGGAGCTCTCTGCATATATGGAATTGTATGTTAAAGTAGTGGAGCCAGAGCCATGATGTGGGGTCTGGAGTGGGGACATTGGTGCAGTATATAGAATAATAGAAATGAAGTTTTATTCATTTGGACAATAACCAAATAGTCACTGTGTCTGCAGATAACTCTTAGGCTATGTTCATACGGCTTAATTGCGGGACGTATTTCACCCCACAATTACGCCGTGTATATGGGGGAGGGAGCCCGCCGGCCCCACAGACATGCATTATTCTCGCCGTGTATACGCCGTGAATAAGTGACATGTTGCTTCTCTCCCCGCTCGCCGTATTGTCCGAGAAGGAGAGGAGACGTAATCCATAGTTCTCTTTGAGAACTATGGATTACCGTAATGAATGGGACGTATTTCAGCCCGTAATTCACGTAGTACAGCGCGAATTACGGGCTGAAATACGTCCCAGAATAAGCCATGTGAACATAGCCTTAACCACTTCCGGACATGTGACATACATGTTCTTCAGAGCTGCACAATATTGCAGAAGGAGGGGGCCGGTCCACCTGGGTCCGCCACTTGTCCTCCGAGTCCGTCCAGGAACTACAACCCCGCCCTCAAACTGGTGGGGCCGTATGTTGTGCAGCCCTGTACTTAATCCCCCTACCCTCCTCCGATTTCAGTGCCTTTCATATCAAAGTTAATGGCTACAAAAAATTGTATCAACTTTCTGAGAGATTTTCCTTTCTCTTAATTGTCCATAAATAACTGACAAAAGTTTGGATCCAGAACTGTTCCCCATTAACTCATCAACTTTGTCATTGCGATCTACACTGAACCTTTCTTCTATTATCGAGTCCTTTTGCTCGTCCCAAAATACTTTTTTTTTTTTTATTGTAATCATTCTTATTTTTGGGACATTTCTATTTATCTTTTGTATTTTTTTTGTTAATTTTATGATGCAAAATTAAATAAAGATAAAAAAAAAAACAACAAAATATTGTGTAACAGGATCAGGTCTCAACATCTCAAGAACAGGTGCACATCCTCCTATGTGCAGAAGAGCTGGTGGTACATGGGCGTCTCTCTCTGTTCTCTTCTATAGAAGTCAGGCTTGTGCAGCCAGCTCTCCGCCCTGCACAGAGGAGTAATGTTCTTTCAGACACTTGTGTATTTCCTGTCAATATTCATTTAGGGCCACATGTATGAAAACTGTCTTGGTCTAAGACTTTCCTTGTTGCCATTAGCAACCAATCAGAGCACATAGCAACCAATCAGAGCGCCCCTTTCATTTTTTCACAGAACTATATGAAATGAAAGGGGCGCTCTGATTGGTTGCTATGGGCAACAAGGAAAGTCTAAGGGGATGTTCACACGGCGGATTTGGGCGCGGGTTTGGCCGCGGGTTTCAGCGCGGTTGCCGCGGCCAAAACCTCGTCCAAACCTCGCGGCTCCCGCCGCAGTTTATCGCTGCAGGTTTTGCCGCGGTCGCGGTTGGGGGGTGGTTTGGGGCGCGGTTTGCGGCGAGGTTTTCGTCCATACAAATAATAGGCAGAGCAAAAAACGCGCCCCAACCGTGCCGAAACTCACGGTGACACCGCGTGGCCACCGCATTGAAGACTCGCTGTCAGAATTGACTGGAGACTTCTCACACCCGCGTGGCGAAGCCGCGGCCAAACCCACGCCGTGTGAATAGTAACGCGGTTTCCCATAGGAAACCATGTTATGAACTGGGAGCGTTTGGGACGTGATTTGGATGAGGTTTTGGCCGCGGCAACCGCGCCGAAAGCCGCAGCCAAATCCGCCGTGTGAACAGGGCCTTAGACCTAGACAGTTTTCATACGTGCCCCCCTTAATGTCTATGAGATATGAATACCCCGTTTAGATGCGGATATTAGTGAAGAACAACTAATGCGCAAAAAGCACTTCTTAGATGGGAACATGTCAACAGGAGAAAAGGAAAAACATCATAACTACAGATTCAGGATTACCTCTGTAGAATTCTGCAGTCTTTTCAAGTTCTTCTAGTTTCTTTACCAATCCATCTAGAAATAGGAATAATCATTTGTTTGATTACTATTACCACTTTTAGAGAAACACAGCCCTGCTATACACTCATTCTATGTAAGATCTACACATTGAGCAGCGTACATTAGGGACATGTGCATCCTTGGTTTTCTCCCCTCTCTTTTCACAAAGGCAAATTGGAGACTACAGCTCACAGTTTCCTTTCTTGCTACATCTTTTTAATCCCTTATGACAAAGCATGAAAAGCCCTTACTCACCAGTCACACGTTACCCTTTTCTGCCTCTTTTCATTTGAACAGTCATAAGTTTTTTTTATTTTTTCCAGTGATGCAGCTGTATCCTTGTCTTATGTGGGAGAAATTATATTTTTTGGGCACAGTTTGGGGACAATAAATAAATATATATATATATATATATATATTTATATATATATATATATATATATTATATATTATATATATATAAATAATATATAATATAAAATATGTTTTGTGTCATAAATAAATAAAAAAAAAATTGTATATCTTTTTACACTGTTCCCCTTTCACAACAAATAACCTGTTAAATTAATTCTTCCGATTATTATGGTTATGTGGATACCTAATATGTGCATTTTTTAATATATGCACAATAATCACACACACACACACACTATATATATATATATATTTTATATACACAGAAATATTATATATATAATATATATATATATACATACATACACACACACATGCTTTTTTCAACTTTTTTGTTACTCATACTTTATTGAAGAAAGTTCAAAGTAAACAGTACAATACCGTAAAACAAATACAATAGCGTTCAATGAAACTATTAATTTTTTAATCTCATTAAGTGATTTAATTATTTTACTTTATTTTATACTTATAATGTGCTAGCATACATACGTATGGTTATACATTATACTGTGTGTCATTATGGATACAGGCTGCTGTTAGGGCAACGCTTAGTGTGCCCTAACGGTAGGCCTACTACACAGAGATCCCTGGGGTCCTTTGTAGGTCCTGATGGGTGACTACAGAGGAATTTAAAAGTATCCAATTGGTTTACTGTAAAAACCCGGTGACTGACTGAATAAGAAAATCCCCTTTGCTGTCATCATAGACTAAAGTGATGAAAAGGTTACAAGGCCAGAATTTTAGCTTCCTCTGATTGCTTCTGTGGTCAAAGATAAGTTACAGCTCAGTTCTTTTAGCAGTTTCAGAGCAGGGAGCAATCAGTTTGACTACCAGTAACTGGACTAGATGGCTTCCTTCATGTTTCCTTGTGGTTAAATACATATTTTAAGGAAATATTACCATTACACAAGATGGCACGACTTAAGCCAAGAGCATCCGCTGTCCCCGAACTCATATTTTCCACCAGACGATGCTTTACTTTCTTCAAAACTAAAAAAGAAAACTAAGATTAAAAAAAAGACAAAGAGCAAACCCAATATACTACTGGGTCATGGGTTATAACTTCCCATCTTGTGTTTGAACACTGCACAGGTATACCTCTGCAGGGTCATAACAGTCTCTTCTGGACTACATTTGCTCTATTTCACATTAGTATTCATTTTACGTGCCAGACACAAAACTGTGATCTACCATCCTTTGCAGCAATCAGCAATGTGCTTCTGCAGCACTTTTCACATAAAACAAGTAACTTACCAATGTCAAGTGATTTTCCCTGCTTTGGATCAGCTTGTAACTTGTTGTAGTGTATAGTCACTTCTTCCTAGAAAAGACCACATTGATCTTTGTTACTTAAAGGGGTTTTCCAGCCAGCTAAAAGAAACTAATTCTTGAGTAACTTGCCTAAGTCTAGGTTTATATTGCTGTTTTCTGTGTTAATTTGTGCTTTTCCTGTGCTGCATGTAACCTTCATTCTCTGCGTCACATTGCCTGTTTCAAAACCATTGTTATTCCTCCAGTTAGGGTATGTTCACACGTTGTAATTGCAGCACGCATTTCGCTGCATATTTGCACTTTAATACGGGCGAAATGCGCGCCGCAATTACGGTAATTCATAGCTCTCATAGAGAACTATGAATTACGTCTCGTCCCCCGCTCGTACAATACGATTGCATCATACACCAGGGGAGATAAATGACATGTCACTGCCGCTGATAATAGAAGTGAATGGGGCCGGCTGCGAACATACCCTAAAACTATAAATCTGAAAATCTTTTGTTGTGCTTTGTCTATCTTCATCCTTCCCAATCCCCCTGTTAGTGCATGCTCCCGTATCCTCCCTCATTTTCAAAGACTTGAAAGGTAGGACTAAATCTGTGTGGATATATTGGCTGTCTTGAAAAAAAAAAAAACACATCCTTTTGGTTACCTGATCTCCTGGGCAACACAAAGAGTTGTTTCCTGTGTGTTGAGACACAGAGAACAGCTGAATTTTCTGTCATCCAACAGCTAATGTGGAACTGCAGGAAGTATAATACAGAAGTGCCAAACAACGGGTGAGATATTATTTAGAAAATATTTTAAATGTGATCCCCACATCCCACTCGCTACTCCCCCTCTAAGAAAAACTCGGCTTTCATCATTAGCAGAACAGAGCATCCACTGGGACTCAGCTCATTAGCTGGACGTGTACATTGCAATATACTTTGAACACCAGGGGGGAGCCTATGTCAGGGTCACCTCTTGAATTTTTTTTCTCAGGCATGGAGAGTAACGTAACATTATGGCAGGATGAAAGGTATTTATATTGACAGTCATTGCTGGACTGTTCAGCATTGTTTCTTAACCCTGTTAGGGCTTGTTCACATGGCGTTTTGGATCCTTTTTACGGATCCGTTTTTCGCACTTGAAAAGCGCATACGGGAAGCGGATCCGCAAAACGCAGCATTGGATACTTTATTTGGATCCGTTTTCATGCTTTTTCACCTGCGTTTTAAGCATTCTCTCTCTCTCTCCATCATCCATGTCTGCCCCAGCCATCATCCATGTCTGCCCCAGCCATCATCCATGTCTGCCCCAGCCCTCATCCATGTCTGCCCCAGCCCTCCATCCATGTCTGGCCCAGCCCTCATCCATGTCTGCCCCAGCCCTCATCCATGTCTGCCCCAGCCCTCATCCATGTCTGCCCCAGCCCTCATCCATGTCTGCCCCAGCCATCGCCATCAAATCATGTCTGCCGCTCCTCACCTGCGCTGCCGCTGCCGCGCCTCACCTGCGCTGCCGCGCCTCACCTGCGCTGCCGCTGCCGCCGAGCCTCACCTGCGCTGCCGCTGCCGCCGCCGAGCCTCACCTGCGCTCCCGCTGCCCGCCGCGAGCCTCACCTGCGTCCGCTTTCCCCCCGCCGCCAGCGATCCCCGTCCAGCCTTCCAGTGCGCTTTTCGCATCCGCTTTGAGGATGCAAAACGCAGCTGTTACGTACCAGGAGTGTGGGAGGCTTTTTGGACAAGTGCCAAAGCGGACTCCATTATCTCCTATGGGCGTTTCAGTTGCGTAAAACGCCCAAAAAGAATTGACATGTCAATTCTTAAAGCGGATGCGAAAAGCGAAGTGCAGAAAAAGCTCTCAAAAGCGCATCGCGATCTCCCTGGGACAGCCATGCGCTTTGCCATTCAACTCAATGTTAATCACACTGACAATTGTTAGATCCGTTTTGCGGATACGTAAAACGGATCCGTAAAACGGATCATAAAAACGCTGTGTGAACAAGCCCTAATAACCAGCTTGTTTGGGACAAAAAGAACAGCTAATTTTTTCCATTTTGTCTCACTACATTTTTGCAGGCGTATGTTTTTTGTTTTGTTTTTTCTTTCTTTCTTTGACATTGCTGTATAAAGTCTGGTGGAAATAAAATTGGTTTCTGGGTTGTATATGACAGGGACTAGATAGCAGAAAGGTAGGTCTGCTCTCCTCTATGTTACTGCGTCTCAGTCATAGTGTCAGCTTGCAGTTTACTAAAGGCCTTCATGAGGCCCCAGAAGAATCATCTTTTTTTATTTTGACAAACTATCAGCTCTTCATGGTCACACTCTCAGCTTCAAGAATTATACTTCCATGGTCAAAGTGAAAAGTGAAAAAACTTTCCTGTTTTTATGCCAAGGATAATATAGGATTGTTTGAAGGACTAACTATGGTGACGGATGTTACTGGGAAACTTGCCAAAGCTTTGTGCAGAAATTATGTTTGCTTTCGTCAATAAAGTGTCATTTGATTCAGCGTCTCTCAGGTTCTGTGTCAGTCACTTTGGGCCCGGATACAACAAGCAATTTGGATATACTATAGTATTACCTTTACCTTTAAGGGCGGTTGGCCTTAAAGAGGTTTTATCATTACATTAAATGGTCTTCAGAATAAGAGGACAGTGAAAACAAGCAACTTTGCAATTGGATGTCATTTGCAAAGCTATCTTGTTCTCACAGTAATCCTTATCTTCGTTTTCTGTAAACACTGTTCCCCAGTGTTGGTCAGATTCCACCTCCTTTCATTTCATTGGCTGACGGCTCTACTAATTTACATTCTTCGTCGTCTTCACTGCCTCTCTCACTCAGAATAAGGGGCCGGCGACATTTCACTCTGCACAGCCAGCAGCTGTACAGTAACACTGCAGCTGCTTCTACAATCAGAAAACAGCAAAATTGTGCTCAGTGCCTAATGCTCCTGCGTGTAAACATAGAAAGGAGACAGATCTGTGCTACTCAGGATGAGTTCATGGAAAAACTGGATTCAACTGAACAAACCTCCAGCTGTTTAGAGAGAAGAGATCAGTGCTCTGAGTTCATAGAAGACTGTCTAGACTGAATTCAGGCTTCTGGTATGTAAACATACAGCTCTTACAAAATAAGACTGCATAGGGAGAGGAACGACAGTGACATGTGGACTCAGACATGGGGGGGGGAGCAGGGATGTGCTATCACCTCTCACTGATCTCAAATACACTGACTCGGGAGCGAGCACGAACAGTGAAGGGGGGGGGGGATGATGTCATCCCCCTTCAGTTAAGAAACACCCAGCTCGGAGGGGAAGAAACGCCACAGTTACTGCTGACCATAGTTAGAGAGTTAAACAGCCAGGAATGGAGAATCCTTTATTAGATCATGTGCTTGTTGGTTATTAGATGGTTGAGCGCAGGCTCTAGGGCTGCACAGGACACCCATTAAGGGCTTACTCTACAGCAGGCATCCTCAAACTGCGGCCCTCCAGCTGTTGGGAAACTACAACTCCCATCATTCCCACTGTCATAGATTATATAAATGCATGATAAGAGTTGTAGTTTCCCAACAGCTGGCGGGCCGCAGTTTGAGGATGCCTGCTCTACAGCCTCGTGAGAACACATCGCCATAGAATAAGGCCTGTAAAATGGATTATAGTGACTAAGATCTGTCTATTTCAAGGTTCCAGATAAAAATTATACCAATCTGCAATATTTTTTGTGTGGTGGTTTCCTTATAAATGTCTCTCATGTGTAACCTGGAGATGTGGAGATGTTCTAGCTAATAAAAAAAACTTTGTTGAAGCTCATAGATACTCAAGGAAAAGTTCTCAGACGCTTTATACATCTGGAAGTCACTAACTCACCTTAACAACCTGGATCATTTTGGCCACCTCTACTTTTGTTTTTCCCTTGACTGATTTTCCATTCACCCCGGTGATTTCATCTCCTGCTGCGATGGTCCCATCCAGAGCGGCAGGCGTATTGTCAAATACCTGTAGGAAAAGCAGCACCCGAAATTATTTGATGCTGTATAACAATGTAGAGATAAAAAAACAAATTAAATCTATTGTTTAGATCTACACTCACCGGCCACTTTATTAGGTACACCATGCTAGTAACGGGTTGGACCCCCTTTTGCCTTCAGAACTGCCTCAATTCTTCGTGGCATAGATTCCACAAAGGTGTTGCACGATGCTCAATTGGTACCAAGGGGCCAAAGAGTGCCAAGAAAATATTCCCCACACCATGACACCACCACCACCAGCCTGAACCTTGATACAAGGGGGGGATGGATCCAGTTTTCCCCATGTGTTGACGCCAAAAATTCTGACCCCCCTACCACCCGAATTTCGCAGCAGAAATCAAACCCCATCAACCAGGCAACTTTTTTTTTCCAATCTTCACTGTCCAATTTTCGATGCTTGGGAAAAATTGGAGCCCCCTTTTTCCTGTCTTTTAGCTGAAAGGAGGGGAAAACCCGGTTGGGTCTTCTCGGCGTACCCATTGCCTCAAAGTTCGCCGTAGTCTTTCAAGATGCTCTTCTGCCTCCCTTTGGTTGAAGGGTGGCTATTTGATCACTTTTTCCCTTTTTTTCAGCTCAAACCCAGTCGGGCCCATTCTCCTTTGCCCTTGCATCAACAAGGCTTTTCCCCGCCCACAGGATGCCCACTGGATGTTTTTTTTTTTCGGACCATTCTCTGTAAACCCTAGAGAGGGGTTTGCGTAAAAAATCCCGGAGATCAGCATTTTGAAATACTAGACCGCCCTTCGGGCACCAAACAACCATCCCGTTCAAAGGCACTAAAATCCCCTTTCTTCCCCATACTGATGCTCGGTTTTGAATGCGGGGAGTTGTCTTGCCAGTCTACATGCCAAAAATGCACTGAGTTGCCGCATGTGATTGGTTTATTAGAAATTAAGTGTTAACGAGCATTGGACAGGAACCTAATAAAATGGCCGGGGGTGTACATCTCCAATGCAGATCTATGGTCTGCACTGTAACAACCCTGGGATTACTCAGACCACTATTCAGGTATTTGTAGATTAGCAAGAGGCTGATGGCAGATGAAAAGGAATATGACAAAAGGATCAGATGACAAAGGGTTTGTGTGTCGTCTGAACGAACACAGTAAGTAGAAAAGTAAGGGATTCACTCATACAGATATTGTGAACTCTATTAATATGAATGTCATTGGCTAAAATTAACCTAAAAAATAACCTTAAAGGGGTTGTATCATTTCATTAAATGGTCTTCAGAATAAGGGGACAGTGAAAACAAGCAACTTTGCAATCGGATGCCATTTGCAATAAACGGTTCTTGTTTTCACAGGTCTCCCCTATCTTTGTTTTGTTGTAAACACTGTTCCCCCGGTGTACGGGTCGGTTCCTACTCCTTGCATTTCATGGCTGACGGCTCTTTAACTTATTTACATTCTGTCTGGTACCCAGTTGTATTACACGGGGAGCGCGCTTTCTGCCTCCTATCATCAGAATAAGGGGGCTCGGCAACATTTCACTCTGCACAGCCAGCTGCTGGACTGTAACACTGCAGATGCTTCACAATCAGGAAAACAGCAGAATTGTGCTCGGTGCTAAGGATCTGTGCTGCTTGGAGGAGTTCATAGAAGACTGGATTCAACTGTAACAAACCTCCAAGATGTAGAGGGAGAGATCAGTGCTCTGAGTTCATTGAAGACTTGTTAGACTGCATACAGACAAAATAAGACTGCCATATGAGTGGAACGAAACGTGGACATGTGGACTCAGACAGAGGGGGGGGAGGGGACACCACTGGACTCAATGGAGCGTGCGATGAAACAGGAAGGGGGATGATGTCATCCACTTCAGTTAAGAAACACCAGCTGGAGGGGAAAAGAACGCCCCCATGGATTTGATTAGCTGAGAAACTGAAAGTACAATGAAACACATGAACTGATGAAGTGATAAATCCCCTTTAAAGTGTAACTTTTAAAACAACTTTCCACAAACCATTAGTACAGGCAAAAAAAAGAAAATAAATTTGTAATATATCTTATTAGAGAAAATTACTTCCTTCTTCACATTCCAGCTTCCCCTCTTCTGCTTGCTTACCTGTTTACTCAGTCATAAATGAATAGGAGAATCGTCTTGCAGAGCAGATATTAACCACCTTAACTGAGTGCTTAGGTTGCTGCTGCCCATAGCTGTCTATGGAGAAAGGAGGGGCAAAAAGTGAAAGTAAAAGACTCTCACACACAAGCAGCAGCACGAAGGACATTAGACAGCAATAAGGAATAGTGTAACTGTGAGTCCAGCTCTGAGGAGAGAGAACACACTCAATATATAGACAGCACCATCTCTGTCTCTCTCTGTGTCTGCCCCACCACCATCACTTCCATAGATGTTTATGGGTAGCTGTAACCTGACTGGTCACTGAAGCTGAGGTACCAAGAGATGGACTTTCTTAGTAATTTATGTGTTAACAGGTAAGGAAGAACAGATAGAAAGGCAGAATAGAGGGAGGGTGGAGGAGGCTGATCAAAGAAGGAAGCATTTTTCCTCTAATAAGACTAAGGGCAACATGTCCCAATACAAAAGCACCATAATTTTGGTGTATTTGGTGTAAAGGCGCATTAAATATAGCTGCAATGATACGCTGTGCGCCTCCATAACGCAATGTGCCTATTGAGGCACATTACATACACTACCAGTGATAGGCTATGCACCTCGGTAACGCAATGCGTCTCAATAGGAGCATTACATACACTGGTAATGATACGCCATGTGCCTCGATTGCGTAATGCACCTTGTTAGACGCATTAAGTTTACTATGCCAGGGATACCAGACGCCAGATTTTTAAGAGTATCGTCCTTTGAGGAGCACTTTACACTGATTAAATGCGCCTAAAACTGCTGCGGCGCCACCAATTTTCGGACATGTCGTCCTAAGTCTTTAATTTATATTTGTACTGTTAGGAAAGATTCACTTGGCTTCTTGCAGGTGTATAGCGGTGTGTACTGTACTGAACATAAAAATGTGAGTTAAACAATAAGTCATTTTTGATGACACATTCCCTTTAAGCAATTTAAAAAGATGTTTGAGCCAACCAGATTAATTGCTACAATAGTTAGGTTATTTTTTTAATGCAGAAAAGGTACAAACATAGGCGTTATACATCAGCACAGTGGTAATAACAGATATATGTACAGATACATGAACAAAAACAAGCGACGGCAGCTCACCTGTAAGCATGTATGGTGCGGAGGTGCATGGAGTAGCCAGCGGGTTACTGGTTTGGAAGAAGTGATCAATAGAAGACGAGTTAACCAGCACCAGGAGAAATCTAAAACTTCACAATCTTTATTGTAGATCCATTTAAAGTATATCTATCAGCATGGACAATGCAGCTGAATAAGCATGAATAAGGGTCCATCACCTGAAACGCGTCAGCTGCATTGTCCATGCTGATAGATATACTTTAAATGGATCTACGATAAAGATAGTGAACTTTTATATTTCTCCTGATGATGGATAACTCGTCTTCTATATGTAAAGATACATCTACAGAGGCACACACACGGAAAATACAATGACATAACCCCACGCAGGTAATTAAAATGAGCGCTGGGACTGATGGGATGGTAATAATAAAGCACCTTATACAGAACAAGGAAAAAAATACAAAAAAAGAAAAAGTGAATCAAGGATAAGATCAGGGGCAGCCTTAAATAGAGGTGGGTAAATTACGGGACTGGTATATGGAAGGGGCATCAAAGGGTGCGGCTGGGAGGAAAATAAGAGGAAGAGCAAAGGGGGGTACAGTGATCCCTCAGTATAAAATAGTAATTGGGTTCAGGGCGACCATTGTATGGTGAAACTAGAACTCTATGAAGACTGGTAGTTGGTTTTAAAGCTCCGAAATGTCACCAACATAATGCAAAATGAAGATTAAAGAAAATTTAAAGTGAACCTCTTAGGTGGCATTTGCTACCCTATCTGCGAGCAGGTTATGATAGAGGGAGAGAATCTGAGTTTTGGTGTATATATATATATTATTATATAGTATATATATAATATATATATATATATATATATTTATATATTTATTATATATTTATATATAGTTAGTTAGTTTTGTTGATAAAAAAGCAGCAAAAATGGTAAAAGAAAAACTAAAAGTACTGCTAACCCCACCCACATACAGTGATTGACAGTTCTCTCTGAACACACACAGACACAGGGAAAGCTGTCAATCACTGTATGTAGGCGGGGTCACTGTCTGTTAGTATAAACTCTGGTTTTCACTCAAAAATCCTGCTCCAAATCAAATAAACCTAAATATCACAGATCATGCCCTGCTCTTAGGGCACTATAAACCACCCGACAGGTTCACTTTAAGCAGATACCCAAATAAGATAAAGCGCGTCCTTCCATATAACATCAGAGAGAGCTGCTGGAAGCTGGAAATCACTTTCTATGATGAGGACAGACACTTACTTGGGTCATGTACTTTATATACCATGCAGCAGAAAAAAGGAAACGGGGCCCTCAGCTGGTGCCCAAAGAAGCACTGGGGGACATGTGTCTGTACTTAAAGAGGCGCTATAGACCCCCCAACACTGCACCCCTCACTAAACATGTAAAGGCGTACGGACATGTAGACCACTGTACTTTTAGAGAAGCTATAACCCAATACTGCATGCACCTCACTAATACTGTAAAGCGTAAGGACTGTGACCGAGTACTGAAAGAGGGCACTAGACCCCAATCACGCTTTAACCTCACTAATACTTTTTTGAGCAGACAGGACATGTGTAACCCACGTACGAGAGGGGAGCTACTGACCCAATCATCATGCCCTAAAACTAAAATACAGTAGACAGGAAAGGACAAGTAGTACTGCATTACTGTAGAGAGGCGCTATGGGGACTCCCCCAATCACTCTGCATCAAATACATGTAGAGCAGTACAGGAATGTAGTACACACTTTAGCAGAGGGGCTACTAGCCCCAAAAATCACGCTGCACCTCACTAAATCTTAAGGCATTCAGGACATTGTATGCATTTACTGGGAGGCGCACTAGACTCCCATTCTTTGCAGGCTTTACAATACAGGGCTTTTTAAAAGTAAATGCTCAGATAAGGGGTTGAATTTCCTCAATCACTTTGGTGCGATCAAGTGTTGGGATTTTGCGGTGGGTTTCCAGATCCAAACTCCCAAGAAAACCATTGTATATGGAACAGAACTTTAGGAAGCACATGTAGGGGTTTTAAATCCAAAAGGGTAAATATTTGGGGAAGATGGGCACCAACCGCAGAAACCAAGTTTTCCCAAAAACAACTGTCCCCTCGGGAAGAAAACATCCTCCAGATGGGGGAAATCAAATTCAGAAAATTTTCCTCTAGGGTGTGGTTTTTAGTTTTTTTTAAACTTGTTAGAAAAGTGTGCAATTAACGTTTAAAAAGCCAAAGAATAGGGGGGCCTGCCAAAATGTAGGGGCCGGGCAGTGCTGACTCCCCCCATCTTTTCCTCATTTTGGGGTCTTTCTTTGGTTACTGGCCCGGGGGACCGTTGGTATCCCCTAAAACAAAAAACATGGCAAAATTTTTAAATATAGATACGTCAAAACAGAACAGTGCAAATAATTTACTTCTATTAAAAAAAGTTGGGGAGGGAAAAAAGGTTATATATGTGTGTTTTTTGGTCTCTATTTTAATGATTAATCAGTATAATACCCCCAAAAGTCTTTAATATTACACAAAAACGCTTATAACCAACACTTTGAATGTGTTAGCAAATGGGCATTTTAAAATCTGTTTATATAGGATAATTTTATAGAAGATTATGTGTAATGTCTTTTCCCCCCCACAAGGGGTATCTGATTCAAAACACCCCTGATAAGCTAAAAAGGCCCCTGGCCTTGTTTTTTTTCTTCTCTCTAAAAAGAAGAGGAGGTCTTTAAAATGAGATAAGAAGAGCCAATTAAGGGGGTGGGGAATGTTTCATGTTGTTTAAAAATGTGTACACCCCCAAACTGTTAAAAACCTTGAGTCTGTGAAAAAGTTTGGAGAAAACTTTTGTTGAAAAGTGTCAGGCTGTGATTTTTCTTCTGGCAGGCCAAAATAATATATAATTTGTCCCCTGCTGAAAGTAGAGCCCTTTTTCGGTTCCATCTACAACCACACATATCTCCACAAGCTCCCACAAAAAACCAACGCGTCCCTATGCCATCAAATCAACAAAGGTAGGGAAAAATGTGGGTCGGCATCCTCAAACTCGCCCCCCCAGCTGTTGGAAAAATACAATCCCCATAATTCCCACTGTTTAATGATTTAAATGCTGATGGGTTGTGTTTCCCAACATGGAGGGGTGAGTTTTTAGGAGTGTATGTGGATCAAGTGGGGCCATAGGGAATGTTTAAACTTTGTTTCCCCCCTACCGAGGCAGAAATATGGAACTCATAAGGCAAGAATCATTCTGCCCTAAAGGATTATATCATTTCTGATCCCAGAATTGCCATGAGACCGGATCTAGACGTGTTATTACGGTCTACATAATATTAATATTATTAAAAATAAGTGGTTTATGCTAAGCCTTTCTTGAAACCCTCACCTCTTCCTGCTGTGACCAGCTCCTGAGGCAGCTATTCTACAGATTCACAGTTCTCATGGTAAAGAAGGATTTTCTCCTCTGGAGATCTAATTTTTTTCTCCAGATGGAGGGAGCGTCCCACTTTCTTTTCATGGGGTGATACATGAAAAAGCTTTTCACCATACTTTTTGCTAGGGCCATTTATATACTGGGGCAGAGCGACCTTAGGCGGTCGCATAGTTTTGCCCCTCGGTAGCATACAGCCGGTCACCTGCTTGAGACGTGTCACTGAGGGCTGGACTCTGTACTGGATAGGAGTGCCACCTTCACCTATGTCACAAGTCTCTAGATGACCAGTCATTATGGGCTGGCTTTTCCCAGAAAGGGTGAGCAGTATATGGTCGGAGCGGTGGCCCGAGTTTTCACCGCATTCAAGGTCAGGTTTTTACCAGCCTATAATAGCCAGTCTACCAGAATACCAGGGATGCGTGGTCTACTAGTTTGGTGCAGTGGAGCTGGAGAGTCTCTGGCCCCCAGAGGCTTGGAAGAAGCCGGAACCCAGTGGGAAACTGGGTAAAGTAAGAAAGCGCTTTGTGGGTCTGGACATTAGGTGCAGATCACACAATACAGAGGGTCTCTCTGTTTTGATTTAGTCATGACTCTGACGGCCTGAGTTTTTGCTTGTATTCTTTGGTGGTATTTTTTCTGTGCTTCAATATAAAGTTTTGGCTGACGGAGCCAGTGATTAAAAGAGAAACCTGGGTATTCGAGTGCCGTTGGTGTCGGTGTGCCATAACCGTCTCACAAAAGACGGTGGTCCGCAAGCTAAAGAAATCCCTGAGACTGTCCAAAATGGCGGCTGGACGAGTGTGAGACTTGAAATACTATGATATACTATTAGAGATGTGGCGAATTCCGCAATTCGTTTCGCTCACTTCGCCGAATTTCTTGGCCAACAAATAACAATCTGTTCGAATTACTCTTCGCCACGAAATCCCGGGTTAAAAAGCAGCGTATTATCCAGGCTGCAACCAGATCCTGCATACAATGTTGCTGTTTTAGTATGACACGCAGATTGCGACTGTGCCGTCGCACTTAGAGCGACGCTTCACTATAAAATTCCTTTGCAACTTATGAAGAGGACAAAACTGACCAAAAAACTCAAGCGGGAATGTGGCCTGATAAATGTCAGCGAGCTGGAAAAAAAACACGCTGAGCGGCTCAGTGGCACCTGTTAGTTACAGCAGGTGTTTGAGGTGACGGCGGCAGCCACACAGCCATGAGGTCAGGCAGTGGCACAATGAATTCTGGAGGTGGGCAAAAACAGGAAAGGCCACAGAGTGTGACAATTGACACAGTGTGCGGAGGTCACCGACAGCAGCCACAGCAGTCAGGCATAATGTCATACAGTGGCACAATGACCATAGTGTGTAAGGTCACGGCATCAGCCACAGCAGCAGCAATGAGGTCAGACAGTGGGGCACAATACATAGATGTGATACGAGTCACAGCAGCAGCCACACAAGCATCATGAGGTCAGACATGCAAATACACAGTGTGTAGGTCACGGCAGCAGAAGCATGAGGATCAGAACAGTGTCACATACATTCAGGAGTGGCAAAAACAGGAAAAGGCAAGAGTGGCACAATACCACAAGTGTGGAGGTCCACGTACCTCAGCCACAGCAGCAGCATATGGTCAACGTGGCACAATGACAGAGGTGAGGGTCACTGCATCAAGCCACAGTAAGCATCAAAGGTCAGACAGTGGCACAAAAGACACAGTGTGTAGTTTTTTTTTTTTTTTTGTTTCCCCCACAGCAGCAGGGCCACAATCCTGCGAGCATGAGTGTTCAGACAGTGGGCACAATTAGAAATAAAAACACAGTGAGCAGGTCACGAGCGCAGCAGCCACAGACATGCAGCAAGAGGTTTCATACAAGTGGCACAGATGAGACACCAGTGGGTGTAGGTCACAGGCAGCAGCCACATGCATGCAGCATGAGGTCAGGCAGTGGCACAAATGACAAGAGTTGTGTTGGTCACGGCATGCAGAAGCATGAGTGAGGAAGTGCACAATGACATTCTGAAGGTGTCAACAAACAGTAAGTAGTCGGACTTGGGAGGCTCCCTTATGGAATATCCAATCCTCGCGGATTCAGAGCCCTAACCTTCTTAATTCCCGGGAGTCCCCTTTGCGTTGTACCCCTCTACACCTTATATCCATTCGCGCATGTTGGTGGGCTTGTCTGGAAATTGAGAGACGCTGTGGGGGGGGGGGGGGGGGTGGGGAGTTTTTTTTTTTCTCTTTCTGCCTCCCTTCCCTCCCTACTCTCTTTCATCCGCACCCTTTACCTCTCTGTTCTCGAAAATCCAAACGAGGATATGCAATGGAACTCTTTCACACTCTCGTGAACAGTATCCAGTCCTCCACGAGTAATAGCGTTTCAGTTTTAGAATTGCTTTGTAAGCATCCAGCCGTTGTGCCATACGGGACCCCGTACACAGAGTAAGGAGGTCTAAGCATAGCCTATGATGAAACAAGTCCTGTTACACATGCAGTTTTATCTTATGTAACCTTGCTTTTTGGTTTGGCACCCATCATATGGAGTGTCGGCGAGCTTGCTCTGTTTACTATACTATACAGTTTGTGCCCATTTTGTTTATTTTGAGAAAATTTCAATAACACCTTTAAATAAATAAATAAAAAAAAAAAGAACAGGAGTAGCCACAGATTGGTCACAAAGACACAGTGTGGGAGGTCACGCAGCAGCAGGCAAAGGTCTTACGTGGCACATGAACACAGTTGGTGGAGTGTGATTTGGCAAGATACAGTCCCTGTAAAGATGTGTTGTGGCAGAAGGAAGAAACTGTCAGCAGACGAAAGTGTGGCATCAGATGCGGTGTGCGGCGGCATCAGAAAAGTGGCTGACGGGCATGGTAGTTTGAACCCAACTCATGTCGTCACAGTTTGTGTGTGAGGGCGTCATGGCGCTGATGTGTAGTCTGAACGCCTAAGCATTGGTGTGTGCGAAAGTCTGTCCGGATCCACCGCCTGATTAAATCTTGAGACAAAGGTCATTCATGTTTCCACATTTCCCATGGAACAAGCGGGTTCTTCCCACTTATGGGGTATAACAGTAAGACGATGGCCCCGCCGCACTGACACCCTCGTCTTATGCCACACACTGGCCGGGCAGCCAGCTTCTCCACATGCAAACACGCAAGTTTGCTGTCCGGACACATCCAGTTTGTGCTGCGCCCGAAGTCAGCGGTTCTTCTAACTGGGGTTGGATAGAGTGCCTGTCCAAGTAGGCCCACCACCTGTTTGGTATCCGGCACTGCTTCAAGGTCCTGCCTGGCTTGCTGGCGACTACGCCTACACACTAGCGGGTGAAGGCAGCTGCGCCCTCATCAGTGAAACTCCACACTTATGTTACTGCTGATGGAGCTGGTACTGCTCATACCCCCCCCCCCCCACCTTCCCCCAAGCATCCAGAGCGGCAGTAGTACTGTTAGCGCTGAGGAACCCCCCCCCGGTCAGACCTGTCAGAGGAGGGACAATGCCACACATAGCCAGCGGCCAACTGAATTACGGAGGATTCCCTATAGTATTGAGTTTGTCCCTCCTCGTCAATAGCTGGGGAAAAAGGCTCCCTTTTGGACCGTTTAGCCGAGGTCCCAATAGGGTGGAGAGCCAGAAGTTCCTCCCTCTGCCGGATGCAGACTATTCGGTCTGTCACTATCCAGTCAAATCAGCATGCTGGCGGGCACATCTTCACAAGTGACACGTAGGGACTCCCTGCACTCCATTTCCCTGTATAACTGCTACGGTGCTTGGGGGTCATCTGCCTCGTCTCTCATCTCATCTAACCTCCTCCAGCTCTACTGTCTCCTCCTCTCTGTACACCTGGTGAGAAAATCCTCTCATTTCACTAGACAATGGCATCTGCACCGATGTTATCTGCCCCTCCTCCTCCATTTCATGTCCCCCACCGGACTCATGTGGCCCACGAGATAGTAAGTCGCCACGTCTCCAGTCCCCCTGCCACACAGAGTTTTTCCAGCATCTGTTCCAGGACATGAAGCATTAGGAAAGACGTTATTCTCCCGTAGTCCTGCGACTGACAAATTACGTCCCTCCGAATGCCCTCAACAAACCGTCAGGTGAGTCACGCATGAAGCCAGCCACTGCTGACATCAAAGTTACACAGGGGATTACTCTCTGTCTGCCTGGATCATCAAAAAATTGTTAATGGCCTTATCTCAAATTCAGTACAGTCCGGATCCAACATTTGCAGCTGGAAGTCCCAACTGTGGAATACTTCGCATATCAGAGTGTGTTTGGGGAGGGCCGTTCCGCCTGCTGCAACTCGAGGAGGGTGTTTCCTGGCTCTTCTGTACGAATTGTATCAAAGTGCATGCACATGTGTTCATGTCCATCTTTCAGAATGTTTCTTGAAGATCGTGGAATACTTCAGGACCTATTCACAACCAGTTTTAACACATGCGCCATGCAGGGCCATGGACCATCCCTCCTCGGTGCAGCGCGGAACACCATGTTCCTCCCATTGTCCGACACCATGAGTTCCGATTTACGCAGTTGGCGCGAGAAGCCGACACACGATTACTTAGCTGCATGTACGACGGAGGTCAGTTCCTCCCCTGTGTGACTTCCGTTCGCCGAGGCATGCCCAGTTGTAGAACTGCGTTACACCGCTGTGGGGGGGCGGGGGGGGGGGCCCCCCTACAACATGTGGTATGATGGAGCAGTAACTTGTGAGGATGAGATAGGTGGTGGTGGTGGAAGGAGGAGTGGTAAGGCGTACATTGTTGTGATGCAGTAGCACGCAGTTTTGACAACGTGGATGAGAAAAGCGGAGTCCTCCTGTTCCAAGTTGTTGGTGTGCCTGGGCCGGAAGCACATTCACCCAGTGGGCCGAAAAGGAATGTACTGGCCCTGTCACCGTAGATTACAGCTCCAGACGTCCGCGCTGCCCGACACCTTGGAGACAAACCAGATAAGCTCAGGACTCGTGCCCACCTTCTGTCTACATATAATAAGTTGCTGGTACTGCCTTTTTAGTGGAAAAGAAATTACGGCTTGGAACTCTCCATCTCGCGGCTCGGCACAAGCCATTATTTCTCTGAACGGTGCGAGAGTCCCTCCCATTTGGGAAAGGGAGGGACTAGCAGTACGCACCCACCTCCAACTACTTGGACAGGAGCACGGTACATCCTGCTGCACCTTAGGATGGTTTGACCAAACTGTTGTCCGTCTTTGCAATCGCGCCTCGCTGAACGAACTGCTGGGCGCCATGATAGCTAGGAGGCAGTGAGCATCTGGACCGGGAGACTGATGTACAAAGAGTGAAACCTAGCTCCCTTAGCTGCCTAGGTGGTGGGAGCACTTGAACTGGCTGCGCATGATCATGCGTACCACTGTGGGCGCCTGCAGCTGCTGCTTGTGTGTGCGTCAGATGTGGACCACCACATCTGAGCGCACGTTTCTCCCAGGCCTACACCTGGATGGACGCTGCAATGGTGTTGACGCAGGTCCTTGGTGCCAACGTTAGCTCCCTGGCCAACGGCTTCACACTCTTGCCCACAGATTCTACATAAACCCATATTCGGCTTACCTCCAGGTGTCTTACGCAAAGAGAGACATGCTTCACACCGCCGCGTATCTATTTTACCGCGCCTAATGCTCCACACTGAGTGACTACATTTTTTTTATACTCTCTGCCGCCTCTGCCCGCTGAGTCCCCTTGTGCCGATCTACTTTCTGGACCTTGCGAGAGCTGGTTCTTCATTTACCCCGTTAGGCCGCTTATGGCTCCCGAAGCCTCCCACATGAGTGCTGCAATCCTGCTCGACTCACGGCCACACGACCCACTTGCAGTGCTGTCGCTGTGCTGCCTTACGCGCTAAGCGACACGCCCTCTTCTCCTGACGATCTATGAAGGCCCTTGCCTCATCCCGCTCCCAAGTGCGGTCGGAGCTCCATCACTCTATTAGTGCGTGATTCATCGTCCACTGGTCTGTCCTCATCACCGGTCTTGAGTATTGTAGAGGCTGACCCCTCACAGACAATGACACTCCCATGCCACTCTCAACATCTATACTTTGCCGCCTACTGCAAGAAGCAGAGTGAGTATTGGTGCCCCATTCTTCGCTGCCAAGGAGAGCGAGTCTGACTGCCCTCCTCAATTTTTCATCCTCGCAATATAGTGGTGCTTCATGATCCAGACCACATACGTAGATTCTCTTGGCTGAGGGAACCAGGATGGTGGACAGAGTTCGGGCTGAAGTACAGGTGAGGGCCCTGACCCGCTCCGGTGCCATGCCAACTAAGGGTTGTGTCTGCCTTCCACACGCTACTCTTGCTGGGGTTGTCAGATGTCATCTGGAGAGGAAGTTGGATGACCTATACAACCAATCACGATAACCATATGTGGTAGCTAGTCATATACACGGTCCGCTAGATGAACAGCGCAGTTGTGGCCTCACCGAGTGACACCTGCGTGCGACGTCCCCTTGCTGTGCTGCGACCCTGCCTGGAATGTTTTTATGCCTCTTCCACTCGCAGTTGGAAGAGCCATCCACCTCTCTTTGACATACTGTTTTGTTCTAAAATGAACAGATACACTGTTTAGATGAAGATACTGATATATGAAAATACACACCCGTATTTTGACTCCCAAAATGAACCACTAAGAGAGCTTGGTTACCCTTGGAATATAAATTGCGCTCCACAAATGGGCAGGAGAAAGTGACTTGTATGTGCCGTTCAAGAATAACTCTGTGTAATTTTACGAATTATTAAAAGCACAAACCGTCTAAATTAACTTCGGATATGATTATGCTACAAGAAATTTCTTCTGTGCGGTGTGAAAAACAAGTTTTCTTTTTCTGAGTACATACGCTAATTAACCCCTGGATGTAAATTGAGCAAAGAATAGAGCAACCAGAAACTACGAGCCTTATTGTAGCCGGGTTACAATTAGCGAGTTTTCTACGCTACACAACAACATAAAAAAATGTATATTAACCTTTGCTTGTGAATTATGGCACAGGAACAATGTAATCTTTTGGCTGTGAAAAAGACGGTCTTCTTTAGTCATCACACAACATCAGAACAACGCTCTAAATTATACCCCTGGATGTAAAATTTGCAAGAATTGAAGCAGCCAAGAAATAAGTGGTATTTCTGTATAATAAAAACGCTGTTTCATTCTTATAAAAGTAAATGAAACAGAACTGGCTTAGATCACACCTTGGTATTCCATGTGCAGTGAGTCAGATAGTGATATAAAATGTCCAGTATAATGCAGCTGGAGGTGGACGCACACTGACTTCAGAATCCATTCCACCAAAATATCTGAATAGAACCAATTAAAGAGAAGGCAGTCTCTGAGACCAATCTGAGTAACAAACCCCCACAAAAAATCGTGACGTATAAAGCCTCATTCTTCAGTAACACTATTCATCCGCGCAGCACCTTCCCTGATGAAGCACAGTGAGAAGCGGTAACACAGCCCCAGCGACTGCTCCCGGACACTTATAAAGTTGCGGTGACGTCACACAACCCGCCGGTCTCTGATTATGGCTTCAACTCTCTGCACATGTCATGCAGGCTATGCCTTCATCGCTCCCTAGAGTGACTTTGCCCCATGTAACGCCAAGATCGCAGCATTTATCAATCAAAATCACACTTAGTTCACAGACCTAATCTTAAGGTTTTAGGTAATTATTAATTTTTTACCCCAAACATTCCGACTTCGTTCAGAAACCATAAGTTTTCCTGAAATTCCTAAACTAATTCCACACGTTTAGAATCAATTCGCCCATCTCTAATTACTATAAATGAATCATCAATTTGATAGATAACTACCATGGATCTAGACTTTACTGATATATATAGTGATATAAAAAAAATCAAATGGAACCTGCCACATTGAAAACACGCTGTCTGATCTGCCAGCAGGAGGAGCCAAGAGGATAAGCGTTTAATATATATTGGTACCACCCACTGGACTCCTAAACCCAGAATGAGTGTATGCACGCATGTGTGGGTATATGAGTTCTGTAGTCTTGTGTTCTGCTTTTAAAACCCCTTCATTACCAATGTCCCTCTAACAGGCTCAGCTAGGAAAAGCAGAGCTGATATTTCAGTCACTGCTGTAGAACCACCCACAGCCTGAACATGAAGTGTGAACCTGAATCTGGCTATGATTATCAGGCTCTGTAAAACAGCCAAATGAGAAAATCCTTGTAAAGATGAAGATATTAAAAGGGGCCGTCTGGCTTAGGGTAGGTGTACACGGCTTGTCGAATACGTTTTTACAATACGTAGAATGGATCCAAGTACATACCACAAAGTGTGGCACTTATTTGAATAAGTTTTCTGGACTGCAAAACATATCCTTATTTTTTCTATTGGCTTTTAAATTGGTAAAACGGTTCAAGAAGTGAAGTCACTTCTTTGTACTGATCCGTAAAACACGATACAATAATGTATGTAAAATATGTATTGTCTGAACGACAATACATATTTTAAATTAAAATCAATGAAAACTGAATGGAACATTGTTAAAAACGTATTTCACAAACACCGTGTGAACATACCTTTATTTTAATAAATTTTTTTAGCATAACGATGGCCTGATATACTTATCTCTACTCTCTGTTTCAATTCTTCTCTCTCTCTGCTGGTTTTCGGTTTACTCCTTGCACCAGCTGAACTGGATGCCAGTACTTGAGCGGTCACGTACCACTGCTGGACACCACCGTTCAGAAGTGACAAGCACAAATGGATGGACGATCAGGCAATGGACGAGACGGTGATGATCGTTTGACTGGAATCAGGATTCCGCAGAGCCAGCGCTGAAACGCAGGTAAGAGGAGAGGCGAGGCTAAGCTTTTTTGTTTTATCAGGCCATTAATATGCTAAAAAATTTGCATTAAAAACAAAGTGAACAATCCCTTTAAGGCAGGATTCACACAGACTTTTGGAGCATCTTTAGCATTTTTTTCATAGGACACTGCTTTTAGATTTTTGTTGATGGTACTTTTTGTGTTGCTGACGTCTTGTGCAAAACGGACAATGCTCTGGCTACTCTAATTTTTCTACTTACTTCCCTGTAAGCTTCTTCATGGGATTTGAAAGATTCGACAAAACACACTTTTAGATAACGACACCAAGCTATGCAGGGTAGTGCAATCTATGGATGATGCTCGTAAATTGCACGCAGACCTGGACACACATGTTTGGGCTTCCACTGGCAAATGATGATTCAATGTTGGATAAATTAAGGTCTGCCATCTGGGTAGAAATAATCTGCAGGCTCATGTTTACCTAGGGTAGAAAACCTTGGAGAACGCCCTTTTTTTTTTATTTGGGTTTTGAGAAAGAATCTGGGCGTTCTTGTAGATCATAGACTACAGAACAGCATGCAGTTGTCAATCATCTGCCTCTAAGGCCAGTAAAATACTAGGCGGAGTATCAAAATAGGCATCTGGACTCACGGGACAAGGATGTAATTCTACCGCAGTATAAACATGGTGCGTCCTCACTTAGAATATGCTGTTCAGTTCTGGCCCCAGTTTATAGAAGAGACTGTAATGGGAGATAGAGAGAGTACAAAGACTAGCAACCAAACACTAGAGGGGTATGGAGCATCTTAGTTATGAGGAGAGGTTAGTAGAATTAAACTTATTTAGTCTTGAGAAAAGACGGATTCGGGGGGACATGATTAATTTATATAAATGGTCCCTACAAAAAGTATGGGGAAAAATTATTTCAAGTAAAACCCCCTCAAAAGACAAGGGGACATTCCCTTCAGCTGGAGAAAAAGGATTCAATCTCCAGAGGAGAAGAGCGTTCTTCACTGTAAGAACTGTGAATCTGTGGAATAGCCGCCTGAGGAGCTGGTCACAGCAGGAACTGTAGAGAAAATAACTATCTGAAACTAAACAATATTAATGCATACGTAGCTATATAATTTTCTTATCCTGGCTGGTGGCGGCTCTGGGGTCAGAGATACGGTCTCCCTGGAGCAGATTGGTTCTTGCCTTGTGGGTTCCAGGGCATTAACCAGTGGGGAGGCTGGGCTTAAAGTCCTTGTCTCCCTCCCTTCACCTACATTTTACCCACCCTTGGTTTAACTTGATGGACACGTGTCTTTTTACAATCGCACTAACTATGTGACTATGTAATGTTACAAAGTCCAGAATAATACGAAAAACACTTAAAATTCATGAGTTTCTTAAGTGTTCAAAAAAAGCTAAAAAGGTTGAAAGAGGCCTAGGCAAGTTATAAGGAAGTATAATACAGCTGCATATATTATCGAACTGAGAAATGAAAAGGCCCTTTAGGGAACGGATGCGAAGCGAGACGGGTAAGTAAGCACAGAGTTGGGCTTCAGTTGGGGTTACCAGGCAAAAACTTTAGATTAAGGGGAGATAAATAAGAATACAGAAACAGAGGTATCTGTATTGCTAAATTTGTATTTTTTCATATATACCTACAGTGCAGGATAAGTCTTTATTGCCTTAATTGACTGTAAGATCTGTTCTCTTCATGGTTATATTTTGACTTTATGCACATTTTATACGTTTGTCAATAAAATATATTTAACAAAAAAAATACAGGTGCATTTCTGTCTCCGCATTATGGCTGCAATCCTCGCCCTCCAGTGGGTCCAAGAACCTGAATGGACAGCATCACAAGGTTCCATGATGCCATTGTTGTGGGTCACTGGACTTGTGGCAGTAATGCGCCTTTATTACACTGTGTGAATCTGACCTTAAAGGGACAACAATAAAGGTCTTGTAAAAATAATTTTAAAAAAACAAACAAAAAAAACACCCACTACACTCATCTCTAAATTACCCAGCGATCACCGGAAATTGGAGAGGCGAGTTCAGTTTGCTTGGCTATTTTATGGCATATGCTGGGACTTGAATTTTTTCTTTAAAGGTTGGATAATCTCTTTAGGGTGCGCTCACACGGCAAGGGACAAATACCGGTCGGGTTATCCGACCGTCACTTGTCCTGTTTTGCGGCCGTCCCCACGGCCGCGGCGGGAGCTTTTCTCCGCGATGAGTTGAGAAAAGCCCTCCCCCTTCACATTGGCTTGCACAGATTCCGTCCAAAAACCAGACAGAAGAATGTGCAAGTACAATGGTTTGCGGGCAGACCGCGGGCGGAAAAACCGCCGGACGGAAAATCCGTGCAGTGGGGACTGCTGCATGGGTTTCCATAGAGCGCCATTGTGCTCATTTTTGGCCGGTTTTTCAGATGGTCTGCAAAACCGCAAACCGGCTGAAAAACTGGCCGAAAACCCGTGGCGTGGGGACATGCCCTTAGAGAACAGAGCTATCACCTGTTACAATCTTCCTATTTTAGGGTACCTAAAAGATATGATGACATTTCTTTATACATTACTTACAGTTTGTCTTCGTCAAGGTCATAGTCATATTCTGAAAACATTTCACCGAATGGGACTGTCAGGTTTTCTGTAAAAAGAGAACATATAGGAACTGAGACGTCATAGGCAAATATCAATTGCTGCTTAATGGTCAGTAGCAATTCATTACAAATTATGCCTTAAAGAAGATCATAGCCTGTCATCAGACTATGCTGGCAAATCTACAAGCAGGATAGTGTAGGGACAGGTCCGCTCTCCTATGTAAGGACAGTATAGGATGGGGACAGGTCCACTCTCCTATGTAAGGACAGTATAGTATGGGGACAGGTCCTCTCTCCTATTTCAGGACAATATAGCATGGGGACAGGTCCTCTCTCCTATGAAAGGACAGTATAGTATGGGGACAGGTCCGCTCTCCTATGTAAGGACAGTATAGTATGGGGACAGGTCCGCTCTCCTATGTAAGGACAGTATAGTATGAGGACAGGTCCGCTCTCCTATGTAAGGACAGTATAGTATGAGGACAGGTCCGCTCTCCTATGTAAGGACAGTATAGTATGAGGACAGGTCCGCTCTCCTATGTAAGGACAGTATAGTATGGGGACAGGTCCGCTCTCCTATTTACGGACAGTATAGTATGGGGACAGGTCCTCTCTCCTATTTAAGGACAGTATAGTATAGTCAGGTCCCTCTCCATGTAAGGACAGATAATGGGGGCAGGTCCGTTTCTATGTAAGGCGTACATATGAGGACAGCTCCCCCTTCCATTAAGGACATTTCAATGGGACAGGTCTGCTCTCCTATGTAAGGCAGAAGTAAGAGACAGCTCCACTCTCCCCATTAAGGACATATAGTATAGGAAGGGCCGCTCTCCTATGAAGGAAGTTAGTAGGGGATAGGGCCGCTTCCTATGTAAGGACAGTATAGTAGGGGAAGGTCCCCTCCATGTAAGGGAAATATAG